>QJPP01000134.1:197390-259507 GCA_003996215.1 Jaltomata sinuosa | reverse complement strand
AACATTGCAGAATTTGTTTCTCAATGTCCAAATTGTAAACAAGTTAAAGTAGAGCACCAAAAGCCTTGAGGTTATATGCAACATATAGACCTTCCAATTTGGAAGTGGGACATGATCAACATGGATTTTGTCACTGGTCTGCCTCGCTCATTTTGGAAGTTTGACTCCATATGGGTGATAGTTGATAGACTCACCAAATCAGCCCACTTCTTGCTGGTTAAGGCTACTTATACAGTTGAAGAGTATGCAAGGTTGTATATTAAAGAGGTAGTTCAGCTACATGGAATCCCAATCTCTATTATATCTGATAGGGGAGCTCAATTCACCGCGAATTTTTGGAAATCATTTTAGAAGAGTTTGGGAACACAAGTGAATTTAAGTACGGCCTTTCACCCTCAAACGGATGGTCAGGCAGAACGTACAATCCAAACACTTGAGGATATGTTACGAGCTTGTGTATTGGACTTTAACGGTAGCTGGGATGACCATTTACCACTTATTGAGTTTTCTTACAACAATAGCTACCATTCAAGTATCAAAATGGCACCTTATGAAGCTTTATATGGGAGGAAGTGTAGATCACCAATCGGATGGTTTGAAGTGGGTGAAACTACTTTATTTGGGCCATATATTGTTCATTAAGCTATGGAAAAAGTTAAGGTGATACAACAGCGGCTGGCAACGGCTCAAAGTCGATACAAATCATATGCAGATATTAGAAGAAGAGGACTGGAGTTTGCTATAGGAGATTGGGTATTTTTGAAGGTGTCACCAATGAAAGGGGTGATGAGATTTGGTAAAAAGGGAAAGTTAAGTCCACGCTATATAAGGCCATATAATATTATTCGAAGAGTTGGCCAAGTCACATGTGAGTTAGAGCTACCCCAAGATCTTTCAACAGTCCATCCGGTATTTCATGTCTCAATGCTTCAAAAGTGTATAGGTGACCCATCTCGTATTACTCCTACTGAAGATGTACAAGTTATGGGAGATCTCACTTATGAAGAAGTACCCATTGCTATTCTGGATCGCCAAGTTAAGAGGCTAAGAAATAAGGAAGTAGCTTCCGTAAAAGTATTGTGGAGAAACCAACAAGTAGAAGAAGTTACATGGGAAGCGGAAGAAGCGATGAAATCCAAGTATCCTCATCTATTTCAGTCCGATGAGAAAGGTAGAAGTGTCGAGTTGAGGCATTAACGAGTAAGTATAAGTCTATATATATTATCTGTCTAATAGTGGTACTTAACTTAGGCTTGAGCTTGTTTGGGATGGTTAACTTTAATATCATTCGAGGACGAATGTTCCTAAGAAGGGGAGGATGTAACATCCCGTATTCTGCATATACTAGTCCTATTAATATATCACTTGATATAGCCTTGTCATATAGGTGAGGGACCCAGTTTCTTATATGAGCAGTGATAGTTTAATGTGTATTGGGAGGTGCTGTAATGCCCCATTCAGTTCAGCACATAAACGGCCAAGTTACAAAAGTATTTAAACTCGAGATGGTAAGGTTGTATTTGAGTAAATATTTAGGGTGAAATGTTAAGTTAAAGCAAAAGGGATTAGAAATTAGAAAATAGAATAAAATAAGTGAGCTGCTTGCTTGACTTAACTAAGCTAGTAGGTGACAAGTAGGTGCATCACCTACTTTGACTTATTGACCAGCCTAAAGAACTAGGTAGGTGCATCACCTACTAAGACTATTTTGACTAGCTTAGAGGCCCAAGTACACCCATCACCCACTTGAATAAATTCTGGCCCAAAGAAGTGAAAGAAAGGGAAAGAATTGGCAGCCAAGGCCCAATAAGGTTAAGTCCAACAAAGCCCATGTAAAATGGCCAAGTAGGTGTATCACCTTCTTGACATTTTTTGGCTCAAAATGAGCAAGGAAAGTCGGCCAAAGAAGCCCCCCTTTAAAGGGGTTAAGACCAGCTCATTTCATTCATTTTAACTTGAAAAAAAAAATAGATTTTAGAAGTTCTTTCTTTCTCTCTCTCTTAGCTTCACATAGCAGCCATAAAATACCATTAGGGTTCTTAAGTATTCTCCCTCTTTTCAAGATAAGTTGAAGGGGAGTTCAATCTCTTGAAGAAGTACAAGTTAGGAGGATAGATTTTCAGAATATAAGGTAAAGTTACTACCCATTTTTACCCCTTTTTATATGCAAGTTTGATGGAGAATTTTGTATGTGTTTGTGTCAAGAACCATGGGGTAGTGATTGGAATCCTTGAGTTAAGATACTTTCTTATTATGTTGAAGGATGTTTGGGATTATTTTAGGAGCGGTTTTATGTGTATATATTTGGGACAGCTTGGTTGAACTTGTAAAAGGGTGTGTGAAGTTTTATTGAAGTATGGAAGGAGGGTGTGGTAATACACCACTTAATTGGGTGTTATGTTAACTTGATGCCTGCACACCTTTGTATGTTGTTTGGTATATGTTGTGTACTTATGGGTGGCAGCCTAGGGGCGAAAGCTTAGCATGGGTCGATCCCAATTTGTATATTTATGAGGGCAGCATCCCAGGGGTTAAATTTCCTAGCATGGGACTCCTCTTCTACCACTGATCAGTTGGTCACGTGTATTACATGCCTTACAATGATCATAAAGCAAAGAAGAGTAACCAAAGAACGTAATATACATGATTTCATAAGTGTAAGCAAATGTGATCTTCTGTTCTTATTTACATGTTTATGGACTGATACCTGATTCTATTTGAGCTCTTGTTTACATATGGTCTACTTTATGCCTTACATATTCAGTACATTCTCTCGTACTGACGTCCCTCGTGGGGATGCTGCATTTCATGTCGTAGGCACATGTACTCTGGCTAGTAGACCTCCCCAGTAGGAGCACAGGACACTCGGCTGTTGTTGGTGAGCTCCAGGTTGATTCGGGGCTTTACCGAGTCTTTGGTATATATTTTGGGTATTGTATAGTTAAGGGTAAGGCGGGGCCCTGTCCCGACCTAAACTAAGTTTGTCTATCTTGTAGAGGCTTTGTAGACCAATGTTAAAGTAAAACTTAGTTATGTCTTTGCTCTTAATAGTTGTGGCCTCAATGGCCAGATCGTGTACATAAGTTTTGGGCCTATCTATATTGGTCTTGTTATTCAGGCAGCTTATCTATAGTCAAAGCTTCTTAATTGTCATAGTTATATGCATGATGAATCACAGGTTATAAGTTGGTTCTCTCGGGCCTTTAGGGCATCGAGTGCCTGTCCGTCTAAATGGAATTTGAGGCGTGACAAAAATAGTGCAACTGACATGAAGTACTTCTAGTTTATAGGTTACTGTATTCTAAAATTGTTCGGGAAAGATTCAAATGAAAAAAAATCAAAATGGGGCTATTCGGAGAAGCTAATAACTGGCATCTGGTATACCTACGCGCACGTGGTGGTCCATATGCGAACACAAAGGTCAAATAAGGGAAAGCTCCACGGATGCACTAATGCATCCGCATATGTGAAGGTTAACCAGATGAATACACTTCGCGTATATGTTGAGCCTTCTGCGTAGGCGAAGAAAAGCATCAGCTGCAGGGCAAATTTGGAAATTTCCATTTTTGGAAATGCCAATCCACATAAAAGCTCTTCTCAGGCGCTTTTGAAGGAGATTTAGGATTATTCACAATTGTTCTTCAACCAATTCATTCTTAGTCTTAGAGTGAACAACTTAGGGCTAGATTGGGGAGCAAGTTCATCCTCCAACACCATTAGAGTGAAGATTGGAAGCTTTTCTTATAAAATATTTAGTTCCTTTCTTCAACTCTTGCTTTGTATTGTTAAATTGATTAGTGCGTTGGTTGATTTGAGATTTTGATATTGTGTTAGATATAAATGATATTTGGGTGTGATTTTATAATTTATTAAATATTTTCTAGTTTATAAATTGGGTCTTTGAATCTCTAATTAATCATGTGCTTGAATCAAATCTAAAGGGAATGACCCTTGGACTTGCCCTCTTTACTTTGATTTGGCTTGAAAGAGTGAATTGATTAGCACTAACTTGAGGCTCTAACCCTCATTTATGGAATTGGCTAGAAATAGAAATTCTAGTGTTGCCATAATTGGAAGAGCTTTATTAATGCTTGGCGGGGTTCGATAGAACTAGTTGAGGTATATTTGTTGATAGTCGAGAGACGTTGGTAAATTACCAATACTTCCAATGCTTGTTTCATTTGACCCGTGATTAAATGAAGTAATATCCATTCCCAAATCTCCCTTGCGATCCTTGCATTGGGAAGAGTTGGTCGACCTCGCAATTGCATCATTGCTCATGTTTTTGACTATGAACCCCCCAATCATTTTACTTATTTTGCTCTTTGAACTTGAACAAGTTACTTTAATTCTTTCCTATCTCAATTGCGATTACATTGTTCTTTGTCGAATCGACCCCAACTCCCATTGGGAATATAAATGTGTTTTGCAGAACGATTATCGATACCTCTATCTTGGAGAGTATGTTTGAGCATTATCAAAAATGGCACTATTGCCGGGGAACAATTTGGTGCATTGAGTTAGTTTAGAATTCTAGTTTACTTACTTTAGATCAAATTTGTGAATATTTGTTTAGTTTTATTTTGTTACTTGATTCTATGGCATCTCGGAATGTTAGAAGTGTTGGTGATTTCAACCCTTATTATAATGAACCTTATTGTTATTTTATAGGACCCTACCTTTGGAAAAATGTAAGATTTTCCCTAGGAGAGGGAGGTATTCACCTTCTCGCTCCTATGATGAGCATAATTGCTATTTGTGTGGTGGTTGGGATGGACATTGGAGAAACAGCCCTAATGATAATCCACCTCTCCCCTCTTGTGCTAACAATGTTGCTAGTGATGCTTGTGATCTTAATAGGAACCATGACTTAGCAAGCGAAGAAGGCATATGCGCCAAGCTAAAATCTCTCTTGGACAAGTAAGGCAGCATAGAGGAAGGCGTGAACTCTATAAAACAAGACTTCTTGGATGCTAGAGCTAAGGAGGAAGTAGAGAGAAATAGAGTCATACAATCCATGGTAGAGTTGTCCACTCCTTTCGCTCAAGTTGGTAAAGAAGGCACCTACCCGGAAGGTATACATGCCAAGCTCCAAACCTGATACTAGCATGGATGGCATGGTTGACACGAGCATGGATGGCATGGATGACACATATGATGTTCGTGAAAAGAGAAGCTTAGGAGTCGTGGGAGTGATGTGGATGAAGAAAAGAAGTCATTTGTGCAAGTAGCTAGGCTTTAAATTCAAGAATCCACAAAGAAGACAACCAAACAAGGCCCTTGCCTCATTAAGGGCAATATTATAAAAAGTCAATATCTTCTTATCTCCTTTAGTATGAATATGATATTTCTTTATTTTGCAAGGAGTTTTTGATGAATATTGAATATTGAGCTTTGAAGCTTGTAGTTTCTAGGTATTTAGCTTGTAGTTTCTAGGTGAAGCCTAGCATCAGTTGATAATTTTATTAGTGCGGATCTTGGAATTGTTGGTAAACTTCTTGGTTTGGTTAATCGAAGGTTGCTCATTTGTGGTTTCTTGAGTTTCTTTGATTTTTCTCAAACTAGAGTTTGTGTTTGAATTATTTAATTCAATTGGGAGGTGAGGGTATCAAGTCCCTTGTTGCCCATAAATTCAAGAGTTTGAATATTAACTCACATATCCTTATTTTGTTTTCTTTCCTTCTTGTTCTTCCCTCTTTGTTCGTTATCATTTGGTATCAGAGCTCGGTTTAGATTTGTTTCCACAAATCTAAGTCTTGGGAATTTGATATCTTCAAAATCCAAAAAAAAAAAATCGAAAATCTCAAAAAAAAAAAACCAAATTTTTTTGTTGTTTTTGACACTAGATCTTGATTCCCTAGTGTTTTTTGAGTCTAAATCTTAAATTTTGTGCGATTTGGATTTGTAGAAGTGAAGTTGTCATTAAAGGGTTTTGAGCTTTTGACTTTAGAAACTTGAAAAGTGGGTCTATTGATTAGGAGGAATTGGAGCTTAAAAACCATTGGGGTTTGTTCCCTACATCAAGGGGAGGCTAATCCTAAAATTTGAGCCAATTTCGAGCTAACTTGAAGGTGTTGGTGCTTAGTGTGTGTTTTTGGTGTTCTAGGTATTTTTGCTATTCATCAAGAATATCTTGAAGAAGAAGAAGCCAAAAGGTACATTTGATCTAACTTTTCTAAGTCAAAGTGGTCAAAAATGTTTGTTGGGACCACAAGTGGAATTTAAAAAAAAAAATCAAAAAATAGATTTTGAAAAAAAATAAAATAAAATATTATTAATTTCTACGTGGACCTTCCACATCAGCAATTGAGTCAGCAGTGGACCACTGCACCAGCGCCACGTAGGCACCAGCACAGCAGCCGCACAGCATCAGCAGCTGCCAACGCAGCAGAAGCCACGCCCAGTCGCACAGTTGGCGCGTGTGGCTCAACTTCAGAGGCTAAAATCTGCAGGTTTCTATACTTAAAAAAATTTTGGGGTCCCAAATTGAAAGCATTCTGTCCAAGTTTGCAAAAGTCAATTTCAGCCCCCATACTTTTTTCTAAGGGTCAGATTTGGTCCTTCAGAACTTTTCGGATTGTCAGATTTGGTCCATTTCTTCTTCTAGACTCTAGTTTTTAATCATCAAATCATTTCTTTGATTCTTCAAATTAAGCAACACAAGTAACTTTTCTACTTTTGTTAGTTTTTTTTGAGTCCGTTTTCTTTCGTGTTTTTTTTCTTCAACTTTTCTCATCTTAATTCGTTGATAAACTTCTTGATTCAAATCCTTTTACCTTCAATCGAGTCGTTCGTCTTTCAAGAGTCACAAGAATCCACTCCACCACAAAGGATAGGTGATCTTGAATTGATCAAGCAAAGCTAGTTCACCACCAATTTTGAGACGACACTTTAGGAGGTGAGTTGAGAGTTACATACGAGTGATGTGAGGCCTTTTCTACTAATATTGTTTGTTGAGTTTTTGTAGGTACAATGTCTAATCATTTTCCTTATAACCATGGAGGAAGGAGCTTGGTGAACAACATGGGAACGAATTTCAATGTGTCAAGGAGGGTGACCAATATGAATGAAAGGGTGGTTAAAACAAATGGGAGGTTTGGAGGTATGGAGGAAAGGGTGAAAGGGATGGATAGTATGATTGAAAGGAGGTTCCTTATGACAAGTCAAAGTGAAGAAACAAGAAGGACCTCGGGTCAAGAATCCAACCTATACTACCCCCAACCAAATTAGAACCAAACCTACCCACCCTCAAACTACATCCCTAATGAACCCGAGCTATGTTAGGCAAGTCGCCCCACATCCAAATACACAACCATATCATCCACCACAAAGGAGTCCTTTTGTGAAAAACCAAGATAGAAGCCAAGCACCTCCAATAAATATATCACATGCATCCTTGCATGTACCTTATGTTCCAACCCAACAACACTACCCACAAGTACCCTACCAAGATATCTATTATCAAAACCCTCTTTATGATGAAATGTGTGAAGAGGTTAACCCGAATGAATGGTAGGAAGGACCCGAAGGCTTTGGTATGAACCAAGGCATGAGATGTCAAGGCAAATTGAATAGTGGAGATAGGTATAAGAATGAAGGAGGAAGGTGTGAAGATCGAAGTGATTGATATGGTGGTTAAGGTGTTCCAAATCATGAGATGGGTGACAACATAGTGAGTCTTCCAATGTTCCAAGATGGTACTCAAGCTATTCAAGCTAACTACAATACAAAAGGTGAAGACCAAGCCTATGGAGGTAATCATGATATACCTCAATCTTCTTATCCTTCTACCATTCAATGTTATAAGTGTCAAGGTGAACGACATATTGCTAGAAAGTGTCAAAAAAAGAGGTTAAATGTTATCTTGTGTGATGGACCTTGTGCTAAAAATGTGATAGAGTATGAGGTTGGGAATGGTTGTGATGAGCCTAAGGTTAGGCATGATGAAGCAACCTCAAATGTTGATGATAAGCAATTGGAGGAGGATTTGAACTCTCCTTGTGATCTAAGGTGAATCATGGGGGATCTTTCTAAAGAGGAACTTGATCAAAGTGTGAACCTATTTCATGCAAGGTTCAAGATGATGGATTAGATATGTTCCTTGGTCATTGATGGTAGGAGTAGTACTAATGTGGTGAGTTGCACTATAGTTGATAGAATGAAGCTTCCTACACAAAGACACCCCAAGCCATACACACTTCAATGTCTCATTGAGAATGATGAAGTAGAGGTAACCAAGCAAGTGGTCATGAATTTTAGCATTGGCAAGTATCGAGATGAGGTGTTATGTGATGTTTTGCCCATGCAATCTTGTCATATGTTGTTTGGTAGACCTTGGCTAGCCATTAGGGATGTTCAATATCAAGTGGAGTCCAACAAATACTCATTTGTATTTAGAGGACGAAGGCACACCTTGTTGTACCTTTAACACCCTATCAAGTTAGTGAGGACTACAAGATAATGAAGGAGCTTCGGAAAGTACTTAAGAGAGAGGAACTTGAAAAGGAGAAGAAAGAATTGGCTCAAGAAGGGAAGTTTTATAAGATTGATGAGCCAAAAAGTGACTTAAAAGAGGTGCACAAGGAGCACTTAATTGTGGGACTTGCCAATACCAATCCCTTGTTGCCTACTAACCATGGTGCTAGCATTTTACCTAGTACCATGCCTTCTCTTTTGCAGGTTCATGGATAATTATTTCTAAAGGAAGATCCGAACAAAGTCCCTCACGAACAAAGGGTTGAAGGCCTAATAATGGAGCTACCTAGCAAGTCAACTCCTAAAAAGAAACACAAGGACCAAGTCTATGGGTCCAAGATGATGCATTGGAGGGAAAGCTTTGGGAAACCAAGTGTGGTGGACAAGAATGCACACTCAAAGGCCCGTATTCGAGGTATGTACCCTTCCCCTCTTATTCCAAGCAATCCTTGGAGTCATGATGACATTTTTCCTATGGTAGGTAGGTTTTGGAAATTGTATTACCTCATACCCTACCATGAGAGTGATGATATAGCTCCAATGTATTCATAGTTGGTTTTGGCTATGCTTAAGTTATGTGAGTTTTATGTTTTGAATGCCAACCATAGTTTTTGTTTGGGAAAGAATCCATGGTGCATCCATGATACCCAATTTATGTATTCTACTCCTTGTCACACTTATGTGACTAGACAAGTTGAGGTGTTAGGATGGATTCTTGGAAGCATGAATTTGCATGTTTATCCACTCTTTGTGGGAGTTTGTTTGAGGAATAATAATAAAGTGTACTTGAAAAGGTTAATCTCGTCCTCTTGTGTTCCAAATTGTGAATGCCATCTTGTTAACATTTTTTCCTTTAAGTGTGTATTTGCAATTGAGAACTCTCGAGTGGATGCTAAGTTGCTTATTTATTTTTGGGAGAGTCCATGGATATTGAAAGCTCCTTGTCACCTTCATAGGGTTGGACAAATTGAAGTTTCAAATGGAACTCTTGGAAGCATGCTTGGTTCTATGATAGGAGGGACCCCAACTCCTTGGGAGTATTACTTGACATGGAGTGATTTGACTCCTAATAGATCCCTCGACTATTCTAGTAGCATGCCTTTGTTGGTGCACTTCCTTCCTTTGGAAAGTTGCTTGTTAGAGAGGGTTATTTTATGCTTAAAATGTCTCTTCTTATCTACCGGTGTCCTTATCTTTTGGCATGCCTTAGATAAGAATAGTGAGCTTAAAACCTTTCTCTACTATCTCTTTGCATATGATGATGTCTATGTTTGTCTTAGATTTGTTTCCTATAGAGGTAGGGGTTCCTTTGATTTGTCCAATTGTCTTTGTGACAAAGATATGTGGGTCTTTTACTTCTTTGACCCCAATGAACCCTTATGGGTGATTGCACCACTTTTGGTGTGGCTTTCTTGTGAGACAATGAAACAATTGTGTCTTATGGCTCCAAATTTAAATATGATACCATCTTTTGGAACTCTTTATGCCACAAAGGCCTTTGTGTTTTCCTTGTATCTTGGTGTTTATCATAACCAAAACCTTTGCACCTTATATGATGAGTTGCTTGTATTGAAAGCAAAGGATATTTGGTTGTATCTCAAATTTGTGCCTCCTTGGCATGGTGATATTGTTGCTAACCCTTGTACTAACCCTCATGCATTGAGGATATTTTGGTTGTTGTCTTTCTCATGTGTTTTTAAGGTTTGGATTCGAGGAAAAATCATTTTCAAGAAGAGGAGAATGATACTAGCATGGATGACATGGTTGACACGAGCATGGATGGCATGGATGACACATATGATGTTCGTGAAAAGAGAAGCTTAGGAGTCGTGGGAGTGATGTGGATGAAGAAAAGAAGCCATTTGTGCAACTGGCTAGGCTTTAAATTCAAGAATCCACAAAGAAGACAACCAAACAAGGCCCTTGCCTCATTAAGGGCAATATTGTAAAAAGCCAATATCTTCTTATCTCCTTTAGTATAAATAGGATATTTCTTTATTTTGCAAGGAGTTTTTGATGAATATTGAATATTGAGCTTTGAAGCTTGTAGTTTCTAGGTATTTAGCTTGTAGTTTCTAGGTGAAGCCTAGCATTAGTTGGTAATTTTAGTAGTGTGGATCTTTAATCGAAGGTTGCTCAGAAAAATCAAAGGAACTTAAGAAACCACAAATGAGCAACCTTCGATTAACCAAACCAAGAAGTTCACCAACAATTTCAAGATCCACACTACTAAAATTACCAACTAATGCTAGGCTTCACCTAGAAACTACAAGTTAAATACCTAGAAACTACAAGCTTCAAAGCTCAATATTCCATATTCATCAAAAACTAGTCTTCAAAATAAAGAAAAGCTACTACTTATACTAAGGAAATAAGAAGTTGACTTTTTACAATATTGCCCTTAATGAAGCAAGGGCCTTGTTTGGTTGTCTTCTTTATGAATTCTTGAATTTAAGGCCTAGCCACTTGCACAAATGGCCTCTTTTCTTCATCCACATCACTCCCACGGACTCATAAGCTTCCCTTTGCATGAACATCGTATGTGTTATCTATGTCATCCATGCTCGTGTCAACCATGCTATCCATGCTAGTATCATCCTCTCCTTCTTGAAAATGATTCGTCCTCGAATCCAAATCTTAAAACACATGAGAAGGACAACAACCAAAACATCCTCAAAGCATGAGGGTTAGTACAAGGGTTAGCAATAATATCATCATGCCAAGGAGGCACAAATTTGAGGTACAACCAAATATCCTTTGCTTCCAATAAAAGCAACTCATCATACAAGGTGCAAAGGTTTTGGTTATGATAAACATCAAGAGAAAAGGAAAATACAAAGGTCTTCGTGGCATCAAGAATTCTAAAAGATGGTATCATATTTAACTTTGGAGCCATAAGACACAATTGTTTCATTGTCTCGCAAGAAGGCCACACCAAAAGTGGTGCAATCACCCATAAGGGTTCATTGGGGTGAAAGAAGTAAAATACCCACATATCATGGTCACAAAGATAATTGGACAAATTAAAGGAACCCCTACCTCTATAGAAAACAAATTTAATACAAACATAGACATCATCATATGCAAAGAGGTAGTAAAGAAAGGTGTCAAGATTGTCAATCCTCCTCAAGGTGCCCACACATGCAAGATCACAATTTGGTTCATGAATCTTATCAAGTACATCAAAACATGTTGGGAAACATAAAGAAGACAAGATACTTTGTAGGAAAAAGTCACCTTCCTTCCTCAAGTTGTTATCCCCAATTTGACCCACACCATTAAGACCAAAGAGATTAGAATTCGAGCCATCGCATGAATTAACTAACTCATCTTCATATTTAACAAACAAAGGTGGGGTGTCATACAAAGGATCACAATTATCATCAATTTCATAAGGATAATCACTAGTTGGGTTTTTCAAACCATCAAACAAATCAACGTTAGCTTTATCCCAAGGATCATCCCTTTTGAAAAGTGATAGGCCGATGTCTTCAAGTGGGTAGATAGTACAATCTTCACCCACATCTTGCTTGTCATCTTGACCAAGCTTCACCTCACAAGTAAGAGGTACACAGTCCCTCAAGAAGGAAGTTCCTTCCTCAGGAAAGGTGTAATCATCCCATAGTGGATTACCAAATAACTTGTAGCCTCCAAGAGTAGCTACACTTTCAACATTATAAGAGCTACCACTATGCACACTTTTAATAGTCATGTCATCATCAAATAAGATATTATCCTTAACAACATATTCCATCACATGAGTTCTTTGAGAGGCACAAGTAATGGAATCACTAATCAAGGAATCATTATCTAGAAGCAAGGAACCTACATGACTATTCATATGATCAACTACATCAACATCATCACTAAATTGAGGTTCATTTAGCACATCACAAAATTCTTCATTTAATGGACAAGTATCACAAGAAAGTTGATCACCACAATTTGCAACACACAAGAAAGAGCTATTAAGCTCACCACATGGTAAAGGCTCATTAAGATCATACAAAGATAAACTATCACTCACACTCAATTGGCTATTAGACACACAATGATCCATCAAGTTTAATAAAGTGCAAGAGTTAGCTTTGTTACCTTGTAGCTCATAAGAAGAATTTCCTTCACCTTGGTTATCAACATTTAAGTACAATTGCTCTCTTCGGAAGCTTTCAACCACCTTATGATGCTCCACATTTTGAGGTTCCACAATAGGTTCGCTTTCAAGAATACCTGCACAAGTATCATGACAACTAGAGAAACAAGAAATGTTACATGAGTTAAGATAAGGTTGTGACAACCCTCTCACATCACTCCACACAACCTCTCTTATTTCACTCTAGAGTTGTCACTTATCATACCCTTACTCCTCTCAATCTTTTGTCTCTCAATTTCATTGGAGTTAGGACAAGTGTCAAGTATCCCTTGCGAAGGGTTAGATGATCCCTTCACTTCAAGCTTCCATTTTGGTGCATAAGGAGTGTATATGTTTTCTTCTCTAAGAAATATTAGTGGAAAGAGAAGTTCCCCTTTGTGATCCATGATATACTTGTACCAATCTTGTGCATGTGGAATCCTATGACTTTGGAACCAAGGATTTCCTAAACATATGTGACAATTATCCATGGGAGCTATATCATACCAAACCTCCTCTTGATATTTCCCAAATGAAATAGGTACTTGCACCCTTTTATTAACATGATACCCTTTTTGAGTAACAAAGGAGTCTCACTTCGGCCAAAACGGTATCCCAAACAATTCAACCAATTGAGGGGTTATAAAGTTAGAAACACTATGATCATCAAGGACAAGATAAAACCCCGTAGTACGATAAACATTCACTTTTGTTTCAAGACTTCGCCTCTCCGGGTCTTGCCTATCTTGAAACATCAACTTGTCTCTACTTCCTCTAATACCATTTTTATATCGTGTACAAGACACATTGGTATTAGGATAAGAATCGAACATTATCATATTTCTAGAAGTAGGAAATGTACCTCTTCTATAGCCCATACGATATCTTCGAAATTGTACCAACCATACATCAATACCTTATCTTTTAGGATAGAAAGTCGCACAAGATGAGGAAGGACATTCAACCTCACAACTTCCGTTTTCATCAAGATTTCCCTCAAAGGATTCACAAGACATATGGAAGGAAGCATTGTACCACACATCGCCTTCATACTCATGGTGTGGAAAATGAGAACTTTCATAACCTTCTTCTCCACTATAATATTCTCCACAAGGTTCCTCTACCCCTTCAACATCATCACAAGAGCTATAAGCTTCATTCATCACATATTCATCTCCGGAGTAGTAGTTCTCTCCATCATAATGTTCATGAACACATGATCCTTCATATCCCTTATTGGCTCCATCATAGCCTTCATAGGCCTCAACATTAGAATCATAGCCTCCATCGCTAAAAATAGAGCTTTCCATGTCATCATCACAAGTATCCGAAGCTATGGATGACATGCTACCTTATATCTCCTTTTGTACCTACAAAACTCAACAAACAATATTAGTAGAAAAAGCCTCACATCACTCGTATGCAAACTTTCAACTCACCTCCTAAAATGTCGTCTCAAAATTGGTAGTGAACTAGCTTTGCTTGATCAATTCAAGATCACCTATCCTTTGTAGTGGAGTGGATTTTTGTGACTCTTGAAAGACGGACGACTCGATTGAAGGTAAAAGGACTTGAATCAAGAAATTTATCAACGAATTAAGATGAGAAAAGTTGAAGAAAAAAAAAGCACGAAAGAAAACGAACTAAAAAAAACTAAGTAACAAAAGTAGAAAAGTTACTTGTGTTGCTTAATTTGAAGAATCAAAGAGATGATTTGATGATTAAAACTAGTAAACAAGTAATTAAAGATGTTAATTAGTTGTTAATTAGTAGAGAAATAGAAGAAAAATGAGTGTAGAAGAAGAAATTTGAAGTTTGGACACTTAGAAAAAATTTTGAGGTCTTAAGAGTTCCAACACTTAGAAAAATTTTGGGATCCCAAAATTTGAAGCATTCTGTCCAAGTTTGGAAGTGTGCATTTCAGCCCCCAAAATATTTTCTAAGGGGCAGATTTGGTCCTTTGGAATATTTTTTTTTTAAAATTTCACTTGTGTACCCAACAAACATCTTTGACTACTTTGACTTGGAAAAGTTGGATCAAATGTACCTTTTGACTTCTTTTTTTTCAAGATGTTCTTGATGAATATCAAAAACACCTAGAACACCAAGAACACACACTAAACACCAACACCTTCAAATCAACTCGAAATTGGCTCAAACTTTAGGATTAGCTTCCCCTCGACTTAGGGAACAAACCCCAATAGTTTTTAAACTCCAATTTCTCCCCAATCCAAAGACCCATTTTTCAAGTTTGCAAGTTTTCAAAGCTTCAAAGTCCTTCAATGGCAACTTCACTTCTACAACTCCAAATTGAATATAATTTGAAATCTAGACTCAAACAACACTAGGGAACAAGAATCTAGTGTCAAAATCAAGAAATCAAACAAGAAAAAAATTCGGTTTTTTTTTTGGACGATTTTTTTTTTTTGGATTTTGAAGATATCAAAATCCGAAGACTTAGATTTGTGAAAACAAACCAAAACCGAGCTCTGATACCAAATGATAACGGACAAAGAGGGAAGAACAAGAAGGAAAGAAAACAAAAGAAGGATATGTGAGTTAATATTCAAACTCTTGAATTTATGGGCAACAAGGGACTTGATACCCTCACCTCCCAATTGAATTCAATAATTCAAACACAAACCCTAGTTTCAGAAAAATCAAAGGAACTCAAGAAACCACAAATGAGCAACCTTCGATTAACCAAACCAAGAAGTTCACCAACAATTTCAAGATCCACACTACTAAAATTACCAACTAATGCTAGGCTTCACCTAGAAACTACAAGTTAAATACCTAGAAACTACAAGCTTCAAAGCTCAATATTCCATATTCATCAAAAACTAGTCTTCAAAATAAAGAAACACTACTACTTATACTAAGGAAATAAGAAGTTGACTTTTTACAATATTGCCCTTAATGAAGCAAGGGCCTTGTTTGGTTGTCTTCTTTATGGATTCTTGAATTTAAGGCCTAGCCACTTGCACAAATGGCCTCTTTTCTTCATCCATATCACTCCCACGGACTCATAAGCTTCCCTTTGCATGAACATCGTATGTGTTATCTATGCCATCCATGCTTGTGTCAACCATGCTATCCATGCTAGTATCATTCATGGATATGAGATCTAAAGAAGAAGAGGAGAGAAATTATGCCATGCAATCCATGGCGGAATTGTCCCTTCTTTGATACAATCATGGTTAGCTTGGAGCCTATTAGGAGGGGCTTTTATATATGGATGATAGCTTGGAGCCCGGAGAAAGCCATGGAGCAACAAATGTACAAGGCCATGGGCAATCAAGATGTAATTTGGGAAATCAAGAAGGGCCCTTATGGGATATTTCTAAAATAGTCACTTTTGGGCTATTTTTGTAATAGGCTATTTGTGTAAAGGCAATAACTATAAATAGTAGCCTTAGCCATTTTCATAGGGAGATCATTGATGATTGAATTGTCTTGAAAAGACTTGATATTTAGTTACTTTTAGGTTAGGATATTGATTGGGTTCAATTCCAATTATTAGTTTAGAATGTGATTAGGGTGGATTCCCGAATTGCTTGTGTTATCTTCTTTACTTAATTGATCATCGAGTTATCATCTTGTGGATTCAATTTGGTTTCTCATACATTTGATTGAGTTCCCTTTTCCCTTGATTGACTGTGGATTCAATTAGCCATTCTTTCTTCTATCCTCATCTCAATTTCTTCTAATTCTCATCTTAATTTCTCCACTATCTTTATTTTGTGTTGTTGAACTCCGTGTTTTCGATATCGATTTTAGTCACTCGATAGAGACCGTTATCATTTGGTATGAGTGATTAGGGTAGATTCCCGAATTGCTTGTGTTATCTTGTTTACTTAATTGATCATCGAGTTATCATCTTGTGGATTCAATTTGGTTTCTCATGCATTTGATTGAGTTCCCTTCTTCCTTGGTTGATTGTGGATTCAATTATCCATTCTTTCTTCTATCCTCATCTCAATTTCTTCTAATTCTCATCTTAATTTCTCCACTATCTTTATTTTGTGTTGTTGAACTCTGTGTTTTTGATATCGATTTTAGTGACTCGATTGAGACCGTTATCATTTGGTATCAGAGCTTAGGTCTTAAGAGTTGTTCCATCAATTCTTAGGTCTTAGATTTACAAAAAAAAAATCGAAATTTTTTCTTGTTTGATTTCTTGTTTTTGACACTAGATTCTTGTTCCCTAATGTTTTTTGAGTCTAAATTTAAAATTATATTCAATTTAGAGTTGTAGAAGTGAAGTTGTCATTGAAGGACTTTGAAGCTTTGAAAACTTGCAAACTTGAAAAGTGGGTCTTTTGATTGGGGAGAAATTGGAGCTTAAAAACTATTGGGGTTGTTCCCTAATTTGAGGGTAAGCTAATCCTAAAGTTTGAGCCAATTCTGAGTTGATTTGAAGGTGTTGGTGTTTAGTGTGTGTTCTTGGTGTTCTAGGTATTTTTGATATTCATCAAGAACATCTTGAAAAAAAAGAAGCCAAAAGGTACATTTGATCCAACTTTTCTAAGTTAAAGTGGTCAAAGATGTTTGTTGGATCCACAAGTGGAATTTTAAAAATAAAAAATAAAAATCGAAGGACCAAATTTGCCCATTAGAAAATGTTTTGGGGGCTGAAATGCACACTTGCAAACTTGGACAGAATGCTTCAAATTTTGGAACCCCAAATTTTTTCTAAGTGTTGGAACTTTTAAGACCCCAAATTTTTTTCAAGTGTCCAAACTTCAAACTCCTTCTTCTAAACTCATTTCTTTTCGATTTCTCAACTAGTTAACACCTAATTAACATCTTTAATTACTTGTTAACTAGTTTTAAAACATCAAATCATCTCTTTGATTCTCCAAATTAAGCAACAACAAGTAGTTTCTCCTGCTTTTGTTACTTAATTCTTGAGTCCAAATTCTTTCGTGCTTCTTCTTCCTTCTTTTCTTGTCTTGTTTCGTTGATTAATTTCTTGATTCAAGACCGTTTAGAGTCTTTCAAGTCGTCCTTCTTTCAAGAGTCACAAGGATCCATTCCTCCACAAAGTTAGATAACCTTGAATTGATTGAGCAAAACTAGTAACACTATCAATTTGGGAAAGAAGCCATAGTAGGTGAGTTGAGAGCTTACATAATGAGTGGCATGAAGATTTTATTACTAACTTGTTTGCTAGTTTTGTAGGTACAAAATAAGGTATAAGGAAGGATGTCATCCATAGCCTCGGAATCTTTTGAAGGGGAATCTTATGAAGGCTATGATTGTGAGAACTTCTACTTCAAAAATGAATGTGAAATGAATGGGACTTATGGCTCTTATGATGAACATGAAGGAGTAAAAGTATCTTATTGTAAATCCGATAGTGAAGATGAAGAGTATGGGGATTCTCATATTACACACCATGGTGATGAAGACGATGTGAGGTACGATGCTTTCTCCCATATTTCTTATGAATCATTTGAGGAAGATTGTGATAGAAGGGGATATTGTGAAGATAAATTACCATCCTTGTCTTGTGCTACTTCCTATCCTAGTCGAGGGGGTATAGATGTGTGGGTTCAACCAATTCTAAGACGTTGTGTGAACCATAGGAGAAGAACATCCTCTACTTCTTGGAATGCAAGAACCTATACTTCTTATTCTCCTTATAATGTGACTTGTTCTCCTTATGGTAATGATGTTGGAGGTAGAATTGAAGGATCAATAAGCCATGAAGTAGAGTGAAATCAAATGAGCCCCTTCCGGTGAGGGATCTTGAATCTTTAAGAATTAAAGAATTAGGGGATGCCATACAAAGAGGAGTTGACAAGGTCATTCGATGGGTTGCCAATCTTAATCCCAAGGAGTTACAAAAGATATTGAAGAAAACTACTCCTCATGAAGATGAACCCACTAAGGAGTTGAACATGGAAGTCAAAACATCCACACCTTGTGCACCAAAGTGGAAGCATGAAGTGAAGGGATCATCTAACCCTTCACAAGGGATACTTGGCGCTTGTCCAAACTCCAATGAAATTGAGAGACAAAAGATTGAGAGGAGTAAGGGTGTGATAAGTGACAACTCTAGAGTGGAAAAAACAGAGGTTGTGTGGAGTGATGTGAGAGGGTTGTCACAACCTTATACTAACTTTTGTACCCTCTCTTCTTTTTCTAGTTGTCTTAATTCTTGTGCAGGTATTCTTGGAAGCAAACCTATTGTGGAACCTCAAAATGTGGAACATCATGAGATGGTTGAAAGATTTCAAAGGAAGCAATTGTGCTCAAGTGTTTGTAACCAAGGTGAAGGCAATTCTTCCTATGAGCTACAAGGTAACAAAGCTAACTCTTGCACTTTATTGAACTTGGAAGATCATTGTGTGGTTAGTGGACAATTGAGTGTAAGTGATAGCTTGTATATGTGTGAGCTTAAAGAGCCTTTACCTTGTGATGATCTTGATGACACCTTGTTGCATGATGATGATGCCATTGTTGTGAGTGCCTAAACACTAGTTGATCCTATAGATGACTTGATTGATTCTTCTAGTAAGATCGATTTGAGTCCATCTAGTGTTAGCACTTGTGACTTGAGTGAAAATGTATTGTCATGTAATTGGGGTAGTCAAATGCTAATTGGCTATAATGATGGTAATCATGTGTGTGATTCTGTTGAGCTTGATATGCTACCAACTAGTCTTTATTGTGGTATTGACCAACTTGCTTGTAATGATGACCTACTAATTGAGGAGTTGTGTGATGTGATAAATGAACCTCAATTTAGTAATGATAATGATATAGTTGGTCATGTAGTTAGTCATGTAGGATCTTTACTTAGAGGTGATGATTCATTGGGTGTTGATTCCATTTCTAATTTTTGTCATAAGGATCTTGAGGTGGAGTATGAACTTAGGGATAATCCCTTATTCAATAATGACATGACTAATGTGAATGATGAAGATAGTGGTGTATCTTATAATGTTTGAAGTGTAGCCACCCTTGAAGGCTACCAATTATTTGAAAATCCACTATGGTATGATGACACACTTTCCAAAGACGAAGCTCTCTTCTTGAAAGATGATAGTACGTCTATTGGAGGGGTTAGTGGTCAAAAGAAAAGCGGTGTATGTTCCCTAATGACCTCTTCATTCTTGTGTGACCCCATTCTTGATCAAGGCCTTAATGCTTGTGGATCAAAGGGTGATTCTATATGTGGGAACACCTTGAATGAAGTTCATTTAAGTAACACCTTTCTCTACTACCTCTTTGCATATGATGATGTCCATGTACGTATAAAATTTGTTTTATATAGAGGTAGGGGTTTCTTGGGTTGGTCCATTTGTTATTGTTACCAAACTATATGGGTCTTTCATATCTTTGACCCCGGTAAATCCTCATGGGTGTTTGAACCCTCTTTATTCCATGATATTTCTCACAGTCGAATCCTTTGTATGTTCTACAATGCATTGATCTTATTTGAACAAAGGATAGTTGGTTGTATTTCAAGTATGTGCCTCCTTGGCAAGTTGGTATGGTTGGTAACCCATGTGCTAACCCTCATGCTATGAGGATATGTTTGTTGTTTGTCCTTCTCATATTTTTGCAAGGTTCGGATTCGAGGACGAATCCTTTTGAAGAAGGGGAGGATGATACAATCATGGTTAGCTTGAAGCCTATTAGGAGGGGCTTTTATATATGGATGATAGCTTGGAGCCCGGAGAAAGCCATGGAGCAACAAATGTACAAGGCCATGGGCAATCAAGATGTCATTTGGGCAATCAAGAAGGGCCCTTATGGGTTATTTCTAAAATAGTCACTTTTGGGCTATTTTTGTAATAGGCTATTTGTGTAAAGGCAATAACTATAAATAGTTGCCTTAGCCAAATTCATAGGGAGATCATTGATGATTGAATTGTCTTGAAGAGACTTGATATTTAGTTACTTTTAGGTTAGGATATTGATTGGGTTCAATTCCAATTATTAGTTTAGCATGAGTGATTAGGGTGGATTCCCGAATTGCTTGTGTTATCTTCTTTACTTAATTGATCATCGAGTTATCATCTTGTGGATTCAATTTGGTTTCTCATGCATTTGATTGAGTTCCCTTCTCCCTTGGTTGATTGTGGATTCAATTAGCCATTCTTTCTTCTATCCTCTTCTCAATTTCTTCTAATTCTCATCTTAATTTCTCCACTATCTTTATTTTGTGTTGTTGAACTCCGTGTTTTCGATATCGATTTTAGTCACTCGATTGAGACCGTTATCATTCTTGATCAAATTGATGAAGAAGACATGAACATGTCTCGAATTTTGAGCTCAATCAAATTCACCTTGGGGATGATGATGAAGATTTGCAAAATATGGAATCGCTCAAAAGTGATTTTGGATCGGTAGTGGTTGAACCTCAAAAATAGGAAAAAATTATATTAGGTGAGGTTGTAAGCCTAGAATGGGTATTAAATCGAGCTCACCAACTTGAAGCCTATGGGGAACAACGTGAAAGAATGCTACCAATGTTTGAGATTTTGTTGAAAAGGCATGCCAAGAGAAATAAAAAAGAAGGGTTACTTGAAATTGATATCCGTGATTTGGACACTGATGTGAATGCTCGTGTTGAAATATGCACGATTGTGGGTAGTAGTTTTGAGTTGTTCCCTATTGAAGAGGAGGGAACAAGGGATGCTCATGAATTGAAGGTGTTGTGGCAACCAACTACCCCATACATGAATCATGATGCTGAAATCAAATGAATGATACTAGAGTTGTAATGCAAAGTCCAACGGTTCATCTTGAAAGACTCTAGTTCATTCGAAAGTGAGGATGTTATGAATGAGGCAAAATTGAGAGTGGATATACCCTAATCTTACTCCAACCACTTTTCAACTTTAAGTTTGATTGAATGGATGAAAGTCAAAGTAATCAAGCTTTTGGAAGACCTTGGAAGGAGGATGGATCGAGGTTTATCTAATTTCAAGTTTGTTATTGAAAGAAGGCAAAGCGACCTTCCTCACTTGAAGGTAAAAAAGTGCAAAATTCAAAACCAAGAAAATGGCCTTCTCATGTTCACACCTTCACCCCGTGATTATCACCGGAAGTTTGATTCATGTTTGGGTCGAAGGTTTAAATCCTCCAAATAAAGATCCAAATGGTGACATATCTTGCATCACGCTGCGATGTTAAATTGTGCACTTGATGGGAGGCAACCCGTCGGTTGAAAAGTTCTTCTTTATGCTTCACTTCACTTTTTGTTTCTTTTTGATTTATTTTTAGATGCCCAAAGGAATGAGAAGGGTACCCAAGTGTTGAGAAGCACAAAAAATACCTCTGAAAAACATGTGTTTTGCACCTGGAAGAGTGCCCATTGCACATGCCATCGCACAAGCAACCACTAAATTGGGTAAAAATATCAACTTGTGCGAAAGTGGTATATTTTGCACCTCTCATTGTGCCCATCGCACCCGACTTCACATGAAAAAATACTAAGCTAGGAGAAAATGTGAAAATCTGGTCCAAAGTCCCTTCTTCGCATACACGGTGGACCGGCTACGTATGTGAAGGCCAAGCAAATAGTAGGCTATTGCGTATGTACTGGACATCCCACGTACGCGAATCTTTCAGAAGTTTCCAGGTATGAAATCGATTAAAATTTTAGAAAAGGGACCAAATGCTTTTCAACCCAAGGGTTGTTCTTCTCCCTTAAGCACACAAATAAATTCCATCAAATTCTTCCATCCATTGCTTCACTAATTGTAACCTATCAGGTATGAACACTGTCTCTTCTTGTATCTTGAATTGGTTTCTCTTTGTTCCTCATCTTGATCTTATTCACAATGGCAGTTTTGGTTGAAACTCCTCTTGATTTAAATCAATTATCATTTGTGCCTAATTGTTAAATTGATTGGTGAAGTTGGTTGAGAGAGTATATGCTAAGATTATGTCATGAAAATATTGTGCTTAGCATGATCCTAATGAGTATAAATAGCTTGATCAAATAGTGCCTGTCAGGTGCTTGAGAAAATGCCTCAAAGGCTTCTGAATTGGGCGAAAGTAGCGACCTTTGGGTTTGCAGTCGCACAGCCGCGTATGCGAAAGAGGAAAATTCCAGAAATAAAATTATTTGCCTTCGCCAATGCAGCGACCTAGCTGCGTGCGCGAAGAAGGATACCTGGCAGTGATGAAAATAGTAGCTTCGCATAGACTGCCTGAGATTTCATAATACATTGTTTTAAGTGTACCCATGAACTTTTAACATGTTGATTTGTTTTGTAGGTACTTGGATCTTAAAAATGGCCTCCAATGGCAGTGATAATGAAGTTGAAAATGTTTCGGAGGTGGAAATGGAGGAAGATTATGATCGGGATAGATTCCTAGAGACATCTTGTGAATATCGGTATGAAGAGCTCTTATCCAAGCCCTTTGTTAGGGAAAAAGGAATCAACATGGAAAGTTAAAAGTAAGATGCAGGCATTCTATAGGAGATTGGTGGAGCGTAGGTGGATTTTCTTTGCTCCTCAACCTATGAAGGTAAATCACATGATGGTCACATAATTCTATGCTAATGCTTCGACCACCGACTTCAAAGGTGCATTAGTTACTACTGTTTAGGGTATCCAAGTGAGTTTAAACTCTAAAATCATCAATGCACTGTACAACCTTATGGATGGTGATAATGATGTTTATGTGGCAAAATCAAAGGCAGAAGGACACCAGTGGTTGGTTGACAAGTTGCATGATGGAGTGACTCTAAATTGGTTAACTTTGCAAATGGGGTTAACTAATATGATTTCACTGCAGAAGCCAAATCATGGCTTTCCATGATCTATTCTAGGATCATATAATCCTCTCATGACAGTGATGTGACCCCTGATCAAGGATTGATGATTTCAACGCTCATGGATGGTTAGATGTGAATGTTGAGGTCCATATAGTGAACCAGATGGAAGAGGTAGTTATGGAGAGGTCGAAGAGCCTTTTCTTTCCATCACTGGTTACACAGTTGTGTTATGATGCTAGGGTGTCAAAACACCCAAAAGTTAGTGAGAAGAAGCCAGGGGCCTTGATCCATCCATTGTTGAAAAGGGCACCAGAGGCAAAGCTTAAGAAGAGAAAAATTGATGTGGGGTCTCCATCCTTCAGGCAGTTTCCAGAGTCTTCTATCGAGCCCACTAGCACTTCCATAGCTGCATCCAGGTCATCCCACCTAGTAGGACCACTACAGTCTAGGCCAGCATCATATGTCATCTCTCTAGACAAATTCAGGGAGTGGATGCACATGTTCAAAAGCTGTTATATGGACTTCCTACTAGCTCATCTGGATCCAACACACCCGCAGGCACTGAGTCTCCCTCAACCCTTGCCAAAGTGGCCACCGAGAAGAGATTGATCAATGGGCGACTAAATGCGATGAACACCTGATTAGAGCACATAAGCCAAAGACCGGAAAGGTTTAAAAGTGACAAAGAAAGTTTAACGAGCATGAAAAAAGAAAAGCAAGTTCTTGAATAAGATGATGGATAGATTGAAATCATTTTGTGGGTCGAATACACCAGAGGATGATGAGGATGAAGATTAGGAGAGACTTCAATTTCCTTTCTCCTCCAGTTCATATTGAGGCACTTCAGGGAGCCCCCTCAAACTTATTTCTTATTTTGATGTAGTGAGGGAACTGCCCTATATTAGTTGGGTGTGGCATGTTGGATCACACTCTATCTAGCTTAGCTTGCTTTATTATTGGATATTATTGTGCCCTCGCTGGGCTTGTTTTGTCATTTTGGATATTACTATGCCCTTGTTGGGTGTGTTTTATGAATTTATGCCCTTGTCAGGTTTTGGAATTGATGGTTTAGTTTCTTTATGTGTAGATTCTTTGGTTTCTTTTGGTTTAGTTCTTTAGTTTTTTTATGTGTAGCTTCTTTGGTTCTTTTGTAGTGGGTTGATTGGATATTTTGGAGCTAGGAAAGTCTGAGTACCTGATAGGCTAAGTTGACACTTGTGTGTTGGGTTGAGTCTATGTGTTAGTAAATTATGAGTAGCCATATCGATTTAGATAGATGAATTGGCCCAATGATAGACTGAGTCACGTCATTCTTAAGGACAATTTGTCATCTTTTGAGATATTGGGGAAGCTTGGACTTGTTTGGTACTAATGGAGTTAGTCTTGCATGCTAAGTTAAATAGGCATACCCTTCCAAAAAAATTTGTGTAAAGTGCATGGCGAAGAATGATATTTGTGACAACTCCTTTAATCAGTTTTTGACTTTTAACACATTAGTGGTGATAATTCGGAACTGGAAAATGTGTCTCTATTTGTGCTTGTTTAGGTGGTAAAAATTGACCCTTCTTGAATGATTTGCATGCCATGCGTGGTGAGGTTTAGTTGAATAATTCTTGTACTCGCTTGTGTTAACTAGAACTTGCCTGGTTAGTCATTTTAATGCTAGTCTCAATTATGTTGGTTGGAGAAATGATCTTAGGCCTTCTTTGTGATTGTTGAAGCCCACTTAGCCTTGAAGTCCACCATTGCACTCAAATTCTATCATTAGTCACCCCTCTTGAGCCTAATAGCTTTTCTTTGGCAACCTCGATACAAGCCTTGAACTATTTTGAACATGAATCCCTCTCTTGAATCCGTCCTTCCTTGAACTCTACAAGTGTGAAATCTAGGCTAAAAGCCTAAGTTTGGGGGTTGATAAAAGATACCTTGGAGGAGTGCTAAATGAGTTTATCAAGTTTGTTGCCTAAAAAGAATTGTCAAAAAGAAGAAAGAATATGAAAGAGAAAGCAAAGAAAAAAGGAAAAGAGGAAAAGGAAAGAAAG
Source organism: Jaltomata sinuosa (assembly GCA_003996215.1). Taxonomy (NCBI): domain Eukaryota; kingdom Viridiplantae; phylum Streptophyta; class Magnoliopsida; order Solanales; family Solanaceae; genus Jaltomata; species Jaltomata sinuosa. The sequence goes on along the minus strand of QJPP01000134.1, from coordinate 234,111 downwards.
GAAAAGAATCCTCCAATGTGAATAAAATGATAAAATTTGAGCCCCAATTGAAATGAGTGAAATGGTATCTTGTATTGAATGAAAATGAAAAGAACGACTTTAGTTTTGAATTGAAAAAGTTGTGTGGAGTTCGAGGAGGATATAGTCCCTTGAATCCAAATGTGTATCCTACCCTTCTCCTAGCCCATATTACAAGCTTAGAAAAGCTCTTTGGGATTTCCGACCGATTATTTTTGAGCTAGTTGCAAGCGAAAATAAGGGCAAGCGTATGGTTGATACTTGTTGGTACTTAAAATTTCTTGTCAGTGTAAGTGTTTGTGCATTTGTCCCTTGTGATTTGTCTTTTTACATATTGTCTTTTTGGGCTTTCATTCTTGTGAGGGAATGCGAATTAGGATAGTTGGTGAAATTGATAAACTCTGAAAATGAGTCAAATGAGCATGTTTTGGTAAGCTAGTGGTTTGAGTCACTTCTTGATGATCGATTGTTATCACTTGGTTGTTATTTTAGTTCCATTGCATCATTGAATTGTATTTTGAATAGAGGGGAGTGCTTAGATTAAGTTATCATATGATTGACTAATCATTAGTACCAACCAAAGTCATGCTTGATGCTTGGAATGAATTTTCTTTTACTTGTAGTGTTTGTCATTGCACTTGTGTTGTGCGCCTCTTGAAGTAGAATTTTTAGTTTCTTGAGGACAGGAAATAGTTCAAGTTTTGGGATTTGATAAGTTGGTATTCTACCTACTTATTTATCTTTTAATCTTATGCTTTTGCTAAGGTAAAGTGAGAAAAATAGTGCAACTAACACGGATTACTTCTATTTTACAGGTTACTGTGTTCTAGAAGTGTTCAGGAAAGATTCGGATGAAAACAAGTTAAAATGGGGCTATTTGGATAAGCTAATTAATGGCAGCTGGATATACCTACGTGCACGCGGTGGTCCACATGCGTATGAAAAGGTCAACCAAAGAAAGTTCCATGGATGCACTAAAGAGACCGTGTACGCGAAGGTCAACAAGACAAATACACTTTGCATACGCAATGAGTATTCTGCGTAGGTGAAGAAGAAAGCATCAGCTGCGGGGCAGATTTGGAAATTTCCATTTTTGGAAACCCTAATCTACATAAAAGCTCTTCTCAGCCATGTTTAGGGGAGATTGGATTATTCACAATTTTTTTCTCTACCAATTCATCCTTAGTCTTAGAGTGAACAACTTAGGGCTAGCTTGGGGAGAAAGTTCATCCTCCCACACCATTGGAGTGAATATTGGAAGCTTTTATTGTAAAAATCTTAAATTCCTTTATTTAACTCTTGATGTGTTGGTTGATTTGAGATTTGGATATTGGGTTAGATATAAACAATATTTTGGTGTTATTTCTTATCTTATGCTTTTACAATTTATTGAATATTTTCTAGTTTATGAATTGAGTCTTCGAATATCTAATTAATCTTGTGCTTGAATTGAATCTAAAGGAAGTGATCAACTCGTGGACTTGCCCTCTTTACTTTGATTTGACTTGAAAGAGTGAATTGAGGTGGAGAAAGATTGATTAGCACTAAATTGAGGTTCTAACCCTCATTTAAGGAATTGACTAGAAATAGTAATTCTAGTGTTGCCATAATTGGAAGAGCTTCATTAATGCTTGGCTAGGTTCGATAGAACTAGTAGTTGAGGTATATTTGTCGATAGTCAAGAGTCGTTGGTAAATTACCGATACTTCAAAGGTATATTTCATTTAACCCATGATTAATCTAGTTTATATATGGTAAACTTGAAATGGATCATATGGATTTGAAGTAATACCTATTCCCAAATCTTCCTTGCGATCCTTGCATTGGGAAGAGTTGGTTGACCTCACAATTGCATTATCGCTCATATTTTCGACTACAAACCCCCCCAATGATTTTACTTATTTGCGCCTTGAACTTCAAAATTTTTCTTTAATTCTTTGCTATCTCAATTGCGATTACATTATTCTCTATGGAATCGACCCTGACTCCTATCGAGAATGTAAATGTGTTTATTTTAATGATCATTGATACCTCTATCTTGGAGCATATGTTTGAGCATTATAATGATCCTTAGGAACCTCATTTGAAAGTATTCCTTCATAAACCTGCAAAAGAGAAGAGTTGGTACTAAGCAAAATGCTAGTACTTTGGTTAATGTGCAATACAAGATCCGTGTTGATGAGTCCCACTAAGGAGTGTTCCTCATCAACACCTTTCAAATATTTGCTTGGCTCCTCATTCACAAACAAGGCATCTTCTTCATTAGACAAGCCATTTTCCATATGCATAAACAACACTTCTTTCTCATGCTTCTCCATTTCTTCCCTTTGGATTACTTCCCAAAGTTCTCTCATGATTTTATAGTCCTCAGTCACTTGATGGGGTGTCAAAGGTGCAAGACTGCTCTTTCATCCTCCAAACACAAATGAATATTTGTTAGACCCCTTTTGATATTAGACATCCCTATGCCACGACATTCCAAGAAGTACATGACATGTTAGCATAGTCATGGCATGGGCATGACATCACATAGGATTTCACCTTGATAATTTCCAATGCTAAACATTATGACTACTTGCTCGGTTACCTCTACTTTACCACTCTCTTTGAGCCATTGATGTTTATATGGATTGGGGTGCCTTTGTGTAGGGAGGTTCATTTGGACAACCATCCCATTACTTACATAATTAGCTTTACTCCTATTATCAACAACCAAGGAACATACCTTCTCCAAGATCTTACACCTAGTATGGAATATGTTCACACTTTGGTCAAGTTTCTCTTTAGAAAGGTCCTCCATGATTTTTATTATGGAGGCACAAGAGAAGTTCAAGTCCTCCTCCAATTGCTCATCATATCCTTTTGAGATTGCTTCCCCATGCCTAATCTTAGGCTTATTACCATCAATCACCCATCACCTCACACTCTATCACATTGTGAGTACAAGATTCATCACAAATGGATACAATTGGCCTCCAATAAGGACATTCACTTGCAATGTGCCCTCTACCTTGACATTTAGAACATTGAATGGTAGAAGGATGAGGGAAGTTAGGATTAACACAAATTCCTCCATTAGCTTGGTCTCTCCATCTTGCATTGTAGTTAGCTTGGATACCTTGACTACTATATTTGGAATTTGAAAAACTCACTTGGATGGTATTCAACCTTCTATCTTGGTCCTCACGATCTCTATGATGATCACCATATATAGTACCATATCGATCTCCATATCAATCACCATATCGATCACCATATCGATCACTATAATGATCATCATATTGACCACTATATCTATCATCATAGTGATCTACTCGAGCTCCATACCCTTTCCATTGTGCACCTTGGTTTTGACCATAGCATTCGAGTTGCACTCTACCTCTTGGTGCACCATAACCAATTTGACCAACATATTGAGGTCCATACTAATGCCTATTATCATGTGTATTATCATATGTCTCTTTGTAGAGAGGATTTTAGTATTTGTTATCTTGGTAAGGCTCTTGGTTAGGATAATGTGGTACATTCAAGGAAGCATGTGATGCATTTCATAGTGGAGTTCAGGTTGGAGTTTCTAAAATGAAAGGTTTCCCTTGTAGGAGCTTAGATTCAGAGATTCCCGAATAGGGCCACCATTCGATCTGCTGCTGAATTCATGGGCAGGCAAGAGACAACCTGGCGAACTGAAACATCTTAGTAGCCAGAGGAAAAGAAAGCAAAAGTGATTCCCGTAGTAGCGGCGAGCAAAATGGGAGTAGCCTAAACCATGAAAATGGGGTTGTGGGAGAGCAATACAAGCATCATGCTAGTAGGCGAAGCAGCCTAAATGTTGCACCCTAGATGGTGAAAGTCCAGTAGCTGAAAGCATCACTATCTTACGCTCTGACCCGAGTAGCATAGGGCACGTGGAATCCCATGTGAATCAGTAAGGACCACCTTGCAAGGCTAAATACTCCTGGGTGACCAATAGTGAAGTAGTACCGTGAGGGAAGGGTGAAAAGAACCCTCATCGGGGAGTGAAATAGAACATGAAACTGTAAGCTCCCAAGTAGTGGGAGGAGCCAGGGCTCTGACCGCGTGCCTATTGAAGAATGAGCCAGCGACTCATAGGCAGTGGCTTGGTTAAGGGAACCTACCAGAGCCGTAGCGAAAGCGAGTCTTCATAGGGCAATTGTCACTGCTTATGGACTCGGGAACCTGGGTGATCTATCCATGACCAGGATGAAGCTTGGGTGAAACTAAGTGGAGGTCTGAACCGAATGATGTTGAAGAATCAGCGGATGAGTTGTGGTTAGGGGTGAAATGCCACTCGAACCCAGAGCTAGCTGGTTCTCCCAGAAATGCGTTGAGGCACATCAGTTGACTGGACATCTAGGGGTAAAGCACTATTTTGGAGCGAGCCATGAGAGCGGTACCAAATCGAGGCAAACTCTGAATACTAGATATGACCTCAAAATAACAGGGGTCAAGGTCGGCTAGTAAGACGATGGGGGATAAGCTTCATCGTCGAGAGGGAAACAACTCGGATCACCAGCTAAGGCCCCTAAATGACCACTCAATCATAACGGAGGTAGGGGTGCAGATACAACCATGAGGTTTGCCGAGAAGCAGCCACCCTTGAAAGAGTGTGTAATAGCTCACTGATCGAGCGCTCTTGCGCCGAAGATGAACGGGGCTAAGCGATCTGCCGAAGCCATGGGATGTAAAAATACATCGGTAGGGGAGCGTTCCGCCTTAGAGAGAAGCCTCCACATGAGCGGTGGTGGACGAAGCGAAAGCGAGAATGTCGGTTTGAGTAACGCAAACATTGGTGAGAATCCAATGCCCCGAAAACCTAAGGGTTCCTCTGCAACGTTCATCCACAGAGGGTGAGTCAGGGCCTAAGATCAGGCCAAAAGGCGTAGTCGATGGACAATAGGTGAATATTCCTGTACTACCCCTTGTTAGTCGCGAGGGATGGAGGAGGCTAGGTTAGCCGAAAGATGGTTATCAGTTCAAGAACGTAAGGTGTACCTTCTTTTTCAAGGTAAGAAGGGGTAGAGAAAATGCCTCAAGCCAATGTTCGAATACCAAGCGCTACAGCGCTGAAGTAACCCATGCCATACTCCCAGAAAAAGCTCGAACGACTTTGAGCAAGAGGGTTCCTATACTCGAAACTGACACAGGTGGGTAGGTAGAGAATACCTAGGGGTGCGAGACAACTCTCTCTAAGGAACTCGGCAAAATAGCCCCGTAACTTCGAGAGAAAGGGTGCCTCCTCACAAAGGGGGTCGCAGTGACCAGGCCCGGGCGACTGTTTACCAAAAACACAGGTCTCTGCAAAGTCGTAAGACCATATATAGGGGTTGATGCCTACCCAGTGCCGGAAGGTCAAGGAAGTTGGTGACCTGATGATAGGGGAGCCGGCGACTGAAGCCTCGGTGAACGGCGGCCATAACTATAATGGTCCTAAGGTAGCGAAATTGCTTGTCGGGTAATGTTTTACCCGCATGAAAGGCATAACGATCTGGGCACTATCTCGGAGAGAGGCTCGGTGAAATAGACATGTCTGTGAAGATGCGGACTACCTGCACCTGGACAGAAAGACCCTATTGATACGATCATGGTTAGCTTAGAGCATAATTGGAGGGGCTTTCACATATGGATGATAGCTTGGATCCCGGAGGAAGCCATGGAGCAACAAATATAAAAGGCAATGGGTAATCAAGATTCATTTGGGCAATCAAGAAGGGCCTTTGTGGGTTATTTCTAAAATAGTCACTTTTGGCCTATTTTTGTAATAGGCTATTTGTGTAAAGGCAATAACTATAAATAGTTGTCTTAGCCATTTTCATAATTAGATTTTTGATAATTGAATTGTCTTGAATAGACTTGATATTTTAGGTTAGGATATTGATTGGGTTCAATTCTAATTATTAGCTTAGAATGAGTGATTAGGGTGGATTTCTGAATTGCTTGTCTTATCTTCTTTGCTTAATTGATCATCGAGTTATCATCTTGTGGATTCAATTTGATTTCTCATGCATATGATTGAGTTCTCTTCTCCCTTGGTTGATTGTTGATTCAATTAGCCTTTCTTTCTTCTATTCTCATCTCAATTTCTTCTAATTCTCATCTTAATTTCTCCACTATCTTTATTTTGTGTTATTGAATTCCGTATTTTTGGTATCTATTTTAGTCACTCAATTGAGATTGTTATCATCTTTGTATTAGAGCTTAGGTTTTAAGAGTTGTTCCATCAATTCTTAGGTCTTAGGTTCATAAATTAAAAAAAATGAAAAAATTCGTCCAAAAAAAATGAAATTTTTTATATTTGATTTGTTATTTTTGACACTAGATTCGTATTCTCTAGTGTTTTTTTAAAGTCTAAATCCAAGATTTCAAGTGATTTTGAGTTGTAGAGAAGATTCTACCATTAAAGGAGCTTGAAGGTTTGAAAACTTGAAAATGGGTTTTGAAGATTAGGAGAGATTTAAGCTAGAAAAAGTATTGGGATTTGTTCTCTAGCTTAAGATGAAGTTTCTCCTAAAATTTGAGACGATTTCGAGTTGATTTGGAGGTATTTCAAAATTTCACCATTGTTGAGCTTGAAAAAGTTTGAAGAAGGTGAAGTGGGTTTGTTCTTTGAGGCTAAATTGGAGCTTGAAAAGTATTGAGTTTTGTTCTCTATAGCAAAGGGAGCCTAAATCTCAAATTTTGTGAAATTTGGAGCTAAAACAAAGAAGTTATGAAGATTTGAAGTTCACTTGTTCATGATGTTCTTCATAGCTTGAAGATGGAGAAAATGGATTTATTTTCAACTAGAAATTGAGGCTAAAAATTATTGGTTTATTCATGGTATTGAAAGGAGTTCATGTTTAAAATTTGGTGAAGATCGGAGTTAAATTGAATGAGTTATAAATTTTTAAAATTCATCAATATTCTTGGTGTTCTTAATGTGTTCTTGAAGAAGAAGAAGTCAAAGGTACATTTGATTCAATTTTCTCAAGTCAAAGTTGGTCAAAGGTGTTTGTTGGGTCCACAAGTGGAATTTCAAAAAAAAAAATTGAAATTTGAGAAAAATAAATAAAAATAATCTGAAAGTCCACGTGGATGCCACGTCAGCTGCCACATAGTAGCCAACTCAGCAACAACATAACAGCCTTGTCAGCCGCTCAGCCCAGTCGCGCCACATGGCGCGTGTGGCCCAATTTCAGAGACCAAGTGTTTCCAACACTTCGAAAAATTTTGGGGACCCAAATTGGAAACATTCTGTCCAAGTTTGCAAAAATCAATTTCAGTCACCCAAACTTATTTCTAAGTGTCAGATTTGGTCCTTCAGAAGTTTTTGACTGTCAGATTGGGTCCCTCAGAACTTTTCTGATTGTCAGATTTGGTCCATTTCTTCTCCTACACTCATTTTATTCCATTTCTCTACTAATTAACAACTAATTAACATCTTTAATTACTTGTTAACTAGTTTTAAATCTCTTTGATTCTTAAAATTAAGCAACATAAGTAACCTTTCTACTTTTGTTACTTAGTTTTTGTTGAGTCCATTTTTTTTCTTGTGTGTTTCTTTGTGTGCTTTTCTCATTTTATTTCATAGTTAATTTCTTGATTCAAGTCCTTTTAGTTTTATTTGAGTCGTCCTTCTTTCAAGAGTCACAAGGATCCATTCCTCCACAAGGATAGATAACCTTGAATTGATTGAGCAAAATTAGTAACACTATCAATTTGGGAAAGAAGCCATAGAAGGTGAGTTGAGAGTCCACATAAAGAGTGGCGTAAGGATTTTATTACTAACTTGTTTTCTAGTTTTGTAGGTACAAAAAGATCTATAAGGAAGTATGTCCTCTATAGCTTCAGATCCTTATGATGATGAAATGGGAAACTATGCTTGTAGCAATGGAGGCTATGAGTATGATGATGATGGGGATTGTGGAGGCTATGATAATAGCCATGATCTTGAGCCATGTGGTGATGAGAACTACTACTTTGGAGATGGATATGAAATGAATGGAGCTTATGGCCCTTATCATGAACATGAAGGAGTAGAAGTATCTTATGATGAATTCGATAGTGAAGATAAAGGGTATGGGGATTATCATATTACCCACCATGGTGATGAGGATGATATGAGGTATGATGCTTTCTCCCATATATCTTATGAATCCTTTGAGGAAGATTGTGATAGAAGGGGATGTTGTGAAGGTGAATTATCTTCCTTGTCTTGTGCTACTTTCTATCCTAGTCGAGGGGGTATAGATGTGTGGATGAAACCAATTCGAAGACGTCGTGTGGACCATAGGGAAAGAACATTCTCTACTTCTTGTAATCCAAGAACTTATGCTTCTTATCCTAATTTCAATGTGTCTTATTCGCAATATGGAAATTGTGTTGGAGGTAGGGTGGAAGGATCAATAGGCCATGAAAGTAGAGTGAAATCAAATGAGCCCCTTCCGGTGAGGGATCTTGAATCTTTAAGAATTAAAGAATTAGGGGATGCCATACAAAGATGAGTTGACAAGGTCATTCGATGGGTTGCCAATCTTAAGCCCGAGGAGTTACAGAAGATGTTGAAGAAAGCCACTCCTCGTGAAGATTCACCTAAGGAGTTGCCATTGGGAGCAAGGCAAGCTACTCTTTGTGATTCTAGCACTAAGGAGTTGAACATGGAAGTCAAAACATCCACACCTTGTGCACCAAAGTGGAAGCTTGAAGTGAAAGGATCATCTAACCCTTCACAAGGGATACTTGGCACTTGTCCGAATTCTAATGAAATTGAGAGACAAAAGATTGAGAGGAGTAAGGGTGTGATAAGTGACAACTCTAGAGTGGAAAAAGGAGAGGTTGTGTGGAGTGATGTGAGAGGGTTGTCACAATATTATCCTAACTCATGTAACTTTTCTTGTTTCTCTAGTTGTCTTGATACTTGTGCAGGTATTCTTGGAAGCAAGCCTAGCAAAGCACCTCAAAATGTGGAGAATCAAGAGGTATTAAAAAGCTTTCCAAAGGAGCATTTGTTCTTCAATGTTGGAAACCAAGGTGAATACAATTATTCATATGAGCTACGAGGTAACAAAGCTAAACCTTACACTTTATTGAAAGTAAAAGATCATTGTATGGCTAGTAGCCAATTGAGTGTAAGTGATAGCTTGTATATGTGTGAGTTAAAGAGCCTTTACCTTGTGATGATCTTGATGACACCTTATTGCATGATGATGATGACATTGTTGCGAGTGCCCAAACACTAAGATATAGAATAAGCAACAGGAATACGTAAGCATAAGCTAAACCAAACTCCAAAACCTGGTATCATAATATAATAGTCGGAACTACATCAACATAGTACAAAGGATCCAAAACCATATTTACATGTCTCCAAATAGTAAAAGATTACATGATACAAAAGTTGAACTAAATGCTAAGCTCCAGTCGCCAAGAGCTCACCCTCAGTCTTGGATAGTCCCAAAAAAATTAGCCCGCATGAGTCTCCAATGGATCAATGGCGATGGCCCATAATAGGATCTACACCACAAAGATGCAGAGCGTAGTATGAGCACTAATTGCTAAGCAATGGGTACCCAGTAGGTATCATAGGCCGAATGGACACATATAAGATATAAAGGCAATAATATAGCACAAGAGAATATGAGTATATCATTGATGAAGACAATGATGAACAAGTCTATATACTACTTGAACACTTTGTTCATCAAATCCATGAAAGCTACAGGAGCATTCGTTAGTCCAAAAGACATAACTAAAAATTCATAGTAACCATATCAAGTTTTGAAGACTATTTTTGGAATGTCATAATTTCTGACTCTGAGATGATGATAGCTGGATCTGAGGTCTATCATAGAGAAGCAACTAGAACCCTGAAGTTGGTTGAACAAGTCATCAATCCTGGGGATGGGATACTTATTCTTGATTGTGACTTTGTTCAACTGGCAGTAGTCGATGCACATCCTAAGAGAACCATCTTTCTTACACACAAAAAACACTGGAGCACCCCATGGAGAGATGCTGGGTCTGATGAAGCCTTTATCAAGAAGGTCTTTCAATTGTTCCTTCAATTCCTTAAGCTCAACTAGAGCTATTCTATAAAGAGGAATCAAAATAGGTTGGTTATGTAGAAGGAGATCTATTCCGAAGTCAATTTCCCTTTCGGGAGAAACTCTGAGAAGATCTTCTGGAAACACTTTTGGGAATTCATCCACCATTGGGACTGCCTCAAAAGTTGGGGTCTTGGAGTTTGAATTCTTAACCCAAACAAGATGATAGATACACCCTTTGGAAATTATTTTTCTGGCCTTAAGGTTCATGAATCGACCTACAGGCACTGAGGTATTACCCTTTCACTCTAAGACTGGCTCATTTGGAAACTAGAACTGAATGATCCTAGTTCTACAATCAACTGAGGCATAATAGGAATGTAACCAATCCATGCCTAGAATAATATCAAAGTCAGTCATTTCTAACTCTACAAGATCGACTGAGGTGACTTTTTGGAAAACTATGACAGGGCAATTTCTGTACACTCGTCTAGCTATAATTGCATCATCAACTGGAGTAGAGACTGAGAAAGGTTCTGGGAGGATTTCTAAAGTGACACTGAAATTTACTTCTATATAAGGAGTTACAAAAGAAAAGGGTAGCCCTTGGGTCTAACAATGCATAAATATCCAAGTGCGAGACTTGTAATATACTCGTGACTATATTGGGAGAATCCTCCTAGTCATGTCGAGTCTAAAGGGCATATAATCTATTCAGGTGCTGACAACCACCTACACTAAATGAGGCACCATGCTAAGTCGGGCGACCTGCTAGAGCTGTCATGGAGTTAGCCTGATTCTGCGAGCGAGTATCCCTGACCTTCTGAGAAGTTATTGGGCACTCTTTCATTCTATTTCCTGGCTTACCACACCTGAAACAATTACCACTGCCTGTTATACACTCACTTTGGTGGTTCTTACCATATTTCTTCCAAATTGGATGAGTGCGCCTGCTAGTGACTATACCTTGGGACTTAGAGCCTGGTGCCCTATCTCGCCTATCCTGCCTGGACTTAGGCACTAGAGCACTAGCAAAGGATGGGGTTAGAGAGGAATATTACTGATAGAACTGAGAGCGGTAACCACCATCCAACCTCTGCTGAGAGTAGTTAAATTCACATGTTCTAGTTCTTTTGTTGTCTCCTCCCCTTTCCTTGATCTTCTCCTCTTCGATCTGCTGGGCATAAGTCACCAACCTAGAAATATCCATCTCCTTAACCAGCATAGCAATCTTGCACTCCTTGACCATATTATTTGACACACCAGATATGAACTTACTCATACAAGCCCTAGAGTTAGCTAATATTGCCAGAGCATACTTAGAGAACTGAGTAAACTTGAGTGCGTACTCCTTCATATTCATGTCATTCTGCTTCAAGTTGATGAATTTTTAGACTTTGGTTTCCATGAGCTCAAGTGGGAAAAACCTGTCCAAAAATGCGGTCTTAAAGTGGTTCCAATCCACTGGACCTGCATTCGCACAATGAGACTCCTTCCACTGCTCGTACTAAGTATAAGACACTCCTTTCAGCTGGTAAGTGGCTAAGTATGCACTCTTGACCAGAGTGACACCCATAATCTTTGTCACCTTTTGAATATAGTCAAGAAATTACTGTGGATCATCTTCGGACTTGGACCTATGAAATTCTTGAGGGTTTATCTGAGTGAAATCTTGCATTATAGCTGAGGCAGAGTTAGTCTGAGGTAGAGCTGGTGACATATCCTGTTGGTTGACATGAGCGGTCATGGCCTGAGCAAGCACATGAAAAGAAGCCTTGAATTCGACATGAATGACTTGCTCATTCAGAGGGTCTGTTGGTCCCTTCTGGTTCTTTGCATTAGCTCTTCTGGGAGGCATTCTCTGAAACGTGTAGAGCATGAGTTAGAAGGATATTCAATAGAGTTCATACCCTATGGCACGAGATGGAAAATAAGGAATAAAAGTTTTTCCTAATGACGTCTCATAGCACGCTTCACCCCCATGAAGAAGACTCTACTTGATGAGGCTTTCAGACACCCTAGGACACTTGAACCTGATGCTCTAATACCAAGTTTGTCACACCTCGAGGCTACCCCCTTAACATAACACGGTGCTTAGTGTCATAAGTGACCCCAAGCTAACCCATGGTCTCGCATATCTAGAATATTCTGGTAATATACAAACTGCGCAAAAAACTAAATTGATCTTAATATATAAGTTGGAAAAAGAAATCCAAACATGTATATATATATAATGAAAATGAGAATATAGTAAGTCTAAAAATAAAACTGACAACCTAATAGCTGATTCTAGTTCTATGTCTGAAAGCCTCTAACTAATGTGAGTTGCTGGGACAAGCCCCCAGCTAACTCTAATAGTCTGAAACAGAGATACAAAACTGAATAAAGTAAGCATAACTATATTCCTCTAATGATGAGAACTCACCACTGAGCTGCTGAGTAAGGACTAGAAAGTCACACTAAGCGTGGTATGGATGTTGAACGCCTGAACCTATATCATAATAAAAGTTAGCACAAAAGTATATGTCAGTACTCTGAATGTACTGAGCATGCGGGATATATGCAAAGTTGTACAACATAAAGACTGAACATGGAAATACACACGGAAGCATAAACTAAAGGATAAGTTTAATGCAGTGACCAGGTAGCTAACATGAATACTATAACATGCTGAGTTGAATTGAATAATTGAAATAAATACTGAGTACAAGGTCAATGCAATATGAGTCTGACTGTAAGGGCTACTATTAACCGACATACCCCAAGCTAAGTTAACTGTAGGGCCAACATGTAACCTTAGATGGAAGGGTGTTCATACCTTGCCAATGGTACAAACAAATCTGACCTGGATCCACTAAAGTGATGTCCATAAGGGATAAAGGTGTCAAGCCTAATATGACGAGTAACCCATTTAGAACCGATGGTGGCGACATAGTTCTGGGACTCAAGGACTGCTACAAGAGGTCTCAGCCTAAATTGGTGTGTGAGCCTTCATCCCTTCGTCCACTCGGTGCTAAGTCTACTCCTTACTGATTACATAAGCAATGAATGCAAAATCTGAAATACTGAATAGCTCAAATACTGATAATCATCTGAGAATGCAATATAAAAATACTGAAACTGATAGCATTCCAATTCTGAAGCATAACTGTCTGAATTATCTGACTAAGAAGCATAACTTATGAGTACTGGAATTGGCACAAGCTAGGGTTACTAATGTTTGTACATATGAATATCCTAGGTTCCCAAGAAAACATGCAAATATCATACAAGCAATAGAATCTGAATTGCAAGGGTTTCATAAAGTTTAGGAACCCTAGGTTTGAGAACTAATTGAGAACTGAGGAACTGGATTGAATCTATGGATTCAATGGATGAAAGGAACCCACTGAAGAAATTCCTAATACCTAGAAGACAATTCTACGGTGAAATCCTTGGATTTTGGGCTGAGCTTGAAGAAGACCTCTTACTTGTTCTTGAGAGAACTAACGCTTCTTTGCTCTATTTCTCTAAGTGTCAGATTATTACTTGGGAATGGGAGGTTTAGGTAGCTTTTGAATACTTAATTAGGCTTAGACTAAGCGAAACGACATGGCTTAGGCCTTACAAGAGATAGGAAAAGTCTAGAATACCCCTTAAAATTTTAAATGAAAAATTGCTGAAATTTGTGACTCAGGTTCCACGAGTGGAAACCATTGATACTGGCATGGATGGCATGGTTGACACGAGCATGGATGGCATGGATGACACATATGATGTTCGTGAAAAGATAAGCTTAGGAGTCGTTGGAGTGATGTGGATGAAGAAAAGAAGCCATTTGTGCAAGTAGCTAGGCTTTAAATTCAAGAATCCACAAAGAAGACAACCAAACAAAGCCCTTGCCTCATTAAGGGCAATATTGTAAAAAGTCAATATCTTCTTATCTCCTTAATTATAAATATGATATTTCTTTATTTTGCAAGGAGTTTGGATGAATATTGAATATTGAGCTTTGAAGCTTGTAGTTTCTATGTATTTAGCTTGTAGTTTCTAGGTGAAGCCTAGCATTAGTTGGTAATTTTAGTAGTGTGGATCTTGGAATTGTTGGTGAACTTCTTGGTTTGGTTAATCGAAGGTTGCTCATTTGTGGTTTCTTTAGTTCCTTTGATTTTTCTCAAACTAGGATTTGTGTTTGAATTATTGAATTCAATTGGGAGGTGAGGGTATCAAGTCACCTGTTGCCCATAAATTCAAGAGTTTGAATATTAACTCACATATCCTTCTTTTGTTTTCTTTCCTTCTTGTTCTTCCCTCTTTGTTCGTTATCATTTGGTATCAGAGTTTGGTTTAGATTTGTTTCCACAAATCTAAGTCTTGGGAATTTGATATCTTCAAAATCCAAAAAAAAAAAAAAATCAAAAATCCCAAAAAAAAAAATCAAAAAAAATATAAATTTTTTGTTGTTGTTTTTGACACTAGATCTTGATTCCCTAGTGTTTTTTGAGTCTAAATCTCAAATTTTGTGCGATTTGAAGTTGTAGAAGTGAAGTTCCCATTAAAGGGTTTTGATCTTTTGACTTTAGAAACTTGAAAAGTGAGTCTATTGATTAGGAGGAATTGTAGCTTAAAAACCATTGGGGTTTGTTCCGTACATCAAGGGGAGGCTAATACTAAAATTTGAGCCAATTTTGAGCTAACTTGAAGGTGTTGGTGCTTAGTCTGTGTTCTTGGTGTTCTAGGAGAAGAAGAAGCCAAAAGGTACATTTGATCCAACTTTTCCAAGTCAAAGTGGTCAAAGATGTTTGTTGGGTCCACAAGTGGAATTTAAAAAAAAAGAAAGTCAAAAATCAGATTTTGAAAAAAAAAAAAAAATCCACTGGACCTGCCACGTCAGCAGATGAGTCGGCAGTGGACCACTGCACCAGCGCCACGTAGGTGCCAGCACAACAGCCGCACAGCATCAGCAGCTGCCAACGCAACAGAAGCCACGCCCAGTCGCACAGCTGGCGCGTGTGGCTCAACTTCAGAGGCTAAAATCTGCAGGTTTCTATACTTAGAAAAATTTTGGGGTCCCAAATTGAAAGCATTCTGTCCAAGTTTGCAAAAGTCAATTTCAGGCCCCATACTTTTTTCTAAGGGTCAGATTTGGTCCTTCAGAACTTTTCTGATTGTCAGATTTGGTCCATTTCTTCTTCTACACTCATTTTTTTTCTATTTCTTTACTATTTAACAAATAATTAACATCTTTAATTACTTGTTAACTAGTTTTTAATCATCAAATCATTTCTTTGATTCTTCAAATTAAGCAACACAAGTAACTTTTCTACTTTTGTTACTTAGTTTTTTTTTAGTCCATTTTCTTTCGTGTTTTTTTCCTTCAACTTTTCTCATCTTAATTCATTGATAAACTTCTTGATTCAAATCCTTTTACCTTCAATCGAGTCATTCATCTTTCAAGAGTCACAAGAATCCACTCCACCACAAAGAATAGGTGATCTTGAATTGATCAAGCAAAGCTAGTTCACCACCAATTTTGAGATGACACTTTAGGAGGTGAGTTGAGAGTTACATACGAGTGATGTAAGGCCTTTACTACTAATATTGTTTGTTGAGTTTTTGTAGGTACAATGTCTAATCATTTTCCTTATAACTATGGAGGAAGGAGCTTGGTGAACAACATGGGAACGAAATTCAATGTGTCAAGGAGGGTGACCAATATGAATGAAAGGGTGGTTGAAACAAATGGGAGGTTTGGAGGTATGGAGGAAAGGGTGAAAGGGATGGATAGTATGATTGAAGGGAGGTTCCCTATGACAAGTCAAAGTGAAGAAACAAGAAGGACCTCGGGTCAAGAATCCAACCTGTACTACCCCCAACCATATTCCAAACCTACCCTCAAACAACATCCCGAATGAACCCGAGCTATGTTAGGCAAGTCGCCCCACATCCAAATACACAACCATATCATCCACCACAAAGGAGTCCTTTTGTGAAAAACCAAGATAGAAGCCAAGCACCTCCACAAAATATATCACATGCATCCTTGGATGTACCTTATGTTCCAACCCAACAACACTACCTACAAGTACCCTACCAAGATATCTATTATCAAAACCCTCTTTATGATGAAATGTGTGAAGAGGTTAACCCGAATGAATGGTGGGAAGGACCCGAAGGCTTTGGTATGAACCAAGGCATGAGATGTCAAGGAAAATGGGATAGGAGAGATAGGTATAGGAATGAAGAAGGAAGGTTTGAAGATCGAAGTGATCGATATGGTGGTCAAGGTGTTCCAAATCATGGGATGGGTGACAACATAGTGAATCTTCCAATGTTCCAAGATGGTAGTCAAGCTATTCAAGCTAACTACAACACAAAAGGGGAAGACCAAGCCTATGGAGGTAATCATGATATCCCTAAATCTTCTTCTCCTTCTACCATTCAATGTTATAAGTGTCAAGGTGAAGGACATATTGCTAGAAAGTGTCCAAAAAAGAGGTTAAATGTTATCTTGTGTGATGGACCTTGTGCTACAAATGTGATAGAATATGAGGTTGGGAATGGTTGTGATGAGCCTAAGGTTAGGCATGATGAAGCAACCTCAAATGTTGATGATGAGAAATTGGAGGAGGATTTGAACTCTCCTTGTGATCTAAGGCGAATCATGAGGGATCTTTCTAAAGAGGAACTTGATCAAAGTGTGAACCTATTTCATGCAAACTTCAAGATGATGGATTGAATATGTTCCTTGGTCATTGATGGTAGGAGTAGTACTAATGTGGTGAGTTGCACTATGGTTGATAGAATGAAGCTTCCTACACAAAGACACCCCAAGCCATACACACTTCAATGGCTCATTGAGAATGATGAAGTAGAGGTAACCAAGAAAGTGGTCGTGAATTTTAGCATTGGCAAGTATCGAGATGAGGTGTTATGTGATGTTTTGCCCATGCAATCTTGTCATATGTTGTTTGGTAGACCTTGGCTAGCCGGTAGGGATGTTCAATATCAAGTGGAGTCCAACAAATACTCTTATGTATTTAGAGGATGAAGGCACACTCTTGTATCTTTAACACCCTATCAAGTGAGTGAGGACTACAAGATAATGAGGGAGCTTTGGAAAGTACTTAAGAGAGAGGAACTTGAAAAGCAGAAGAAAGAATTGGCTCAAGAAGGGAAATTGTATGAGATTGATGAGCCAAGAAGTGACTTAAAAGAGGTGCACAAGGAGCACTTAATTGTGGGACTTACCAATACCAATCCCTTGTTGCCTACTAACCATGGTGCTAGCATTTTACCTAGTACCATCCCTTCTCTTTTGAAGGTTCATGGACAATTATTTCTAAAGGACGATCCGAATAAAGTCCCTCACGAACAAAGGGTTGAAGGCCTAATAATGGAGCTACCTAGCAAGTCAACTCCTAAAGAGAAACACAAGGACCAAGTTTATGGGTCCAAGATGATGCATTGGAGGGAAAGCTTTGGGAAACCAAGTGTGGTGGACAAGAATGCACACTCAAAGGCCCATCTTCGAGGTATGTACCCTTCCCCTCTTATTCCAATCAATCCTTGGAGTCATGATGACATTTTTCCTATGGTAGGTAGGTTTTGGAAATTGTATGACCTCATACCCTACCATGAGAGTGATGATATAGCTCCAATGTATTCATGGTTGGCTTTGGCTATGCTTAAGTTATGTGAGTTTTATATTTTGAATGCCAACCATAATTTTTGTTTGGGAAAGAATCCATGGTGCATCCATGATACCCAATTTATGTATTTTACTCCTTGTCACACTTATGTGACTAGACAAGTTGAGGTGTTAGGATGGATTATTGGAAGCATGAATTTGCATGTTTATCTACTCTTTGTGGGAGTTTGTTTGAGGAATAATAATAAAGTGTACTTGAAATGGTTAATCTCGTCCTCTTGTGTTCCAAATTGTGAATGCCATCTTGTTAACATTCTTTCCTTTAAGTGTGTATTTGCAATTGAGAACTCTCGAGTGGATGCTAAGTTGCTTATTTATTTTTGGGAGAGTCCATGGATATTGAAAGCTCCTTGTCACCTTCATAGGGTTGGACAAGTTGAAGTTTCAAATGGAACTCTTGGAAGCATGCTTGGTTCTATGATAGGAGGAACCCCAACTCCTTGGGAGTATTATTTGACTCCTAATAGATCCCTCGACTATTCTAGTAGCATTCCTTTGTTGGTGCACTTCCTTCCTTTGGAAAGTTGCTTGTTAGAGAGGGTTATTTTGTGCTTAAAATGTCTCTTCTTATCTACCGGTGTCCTTATCTTTTGGCATGCCTTAGATGAGAATAGTGAGCTTAACACCTTTCTCTACTACCGCTTTGCATATAATGATGTCTATGTTTGTATTAGATTTGTTTCCTATAGAGGTAGGGGTTCCTTTGATTTGTCCAATTGTCTTTGTGACAAAGATATGTGGGTCTTTTACTTCTTTGACCCCAATGAACCCTTATGGGTGATTGCACCACTTTTGGTGTGGCCTTCTTGTGAGACAATGAAACAATTGTGTCTTATGGCTCCAAATTTAAATATGATACCATCTTTTGGAACTCTTTATGCCACAAAGGCCTTTGTGTTTGCCTTTTCTCTTGGTGTTTATCATAACCAAAACCTTTGCACCTTATATGATGAGTTGCTTGTATTGAAAGCAAAGGATATTTGGTTGTATCTCAAATTTGTGCCTCCTTGGCATGGTGATATTATTGCTAACCCTTGTACTAACCCTTATGCATTGAGGATATTTTGGTTGTTGTCCTTCTCATGTGGTTTTAAGGTTTGGATTCGAGGATGAATCATTTTCAAGAAAGGGAGGATGATATTGGCATGGATGGCATGGTTGACACAAGCATGGATGGCATGGATGACATATATGATGTTCGTGAAAAGAGAAGCTTAGGAGTCGTGGAAGTGATGTGGATGAAGAAAAGAAGCCATTTGTGCAAGTAGCTAGGCTTTAAATTCAAGAATCCACAAAGAAGACAACCAAACAAAGCCCTTGCCTCATTAAGGGAAATATTGTAAAAAGCCAATGTCTTCTTATCTCCTTTAGTTTAAATAGGATATTTCTTTATTTTGCAAGGAGTTTGGATGAATATTGAATATTGAGCTTTGAAGCTTGTAGTTTCTAGGTATTTATCTTGTCGTTTCTAGGTGAAGCCTAGCATTAGTTGGTAATTTTAGTAGTGTGGATCTTGGAATTGTTGGTGAACTTCTTGGTTTGGTTAATCGAAGGTTGCTCATTTGTGGTTTCTTGAGTTCCTTTGATTTTTCTCAAACTAGGGTTTGTGTTTGAATTATTGAATTCAATTGGGAGGTGAGGGTATCAAGTCCCTTGTTGCCCATAAATTCAAGAGTTTGAATATTAACTCACATATCCTTCTTTTGTTTTCTTTCCGTCTTGTTCTTCCCTCTTTGTCCGTTAACAACCATGGTACATGGATACTTCCATGGCCCGTGGAACCCTATCGTGGTTCTTGGGCAGAAATTTTGATCTACTAGAATGGGTTCCATGTGGGTAGTCCATGGCTCGTGGAAACTTTTCCATGAGTCGTTGATCCAACTCGTGGATCCTGGGCCTTCTGCTGATCCTCAGGTATGGTTCCATGAACTGGGTCCATAACTCATGGATCAATCCACGGTCTGTAGAAATAGTTCATGGTTCTCAAAGAGAATCATCTGGTCTCTGATCTGATTCCACGTGCCCTGTCCACAGGCCCAGTTCGTGGTTTGTGGTTCGTTGAAATGATTTTTATTGCCTTGTATTTATGGTTTTACCAATTGAGATTAGTGCTTGTGTTGAGTATTCTTATTTGAATTGTTTGTTTGAGTCATAGGAGTCGTAGTTTGATCCTTTGTCTTTAAGATTGAATCAATCCTTTGCCTTTGTGAATATTTTGCTTGAGGACAAGCAATAGTTAAAGTTTGGGGGTTTGATAAGTTGGTAAGCCACCAACTTATTTATCTCTTAAGCACGAATTATTGCCTCAAGCTTGTGCTTATTAGATGGATTTTATGACATTTATCTCTTATCTGCAGGCATTCCTAAGATTTGATGATGAACAAGAATTTGAAACCAATGTGAAAGAAAGGAAGGCAAATATCCCAGCAAAGAACTAAGGAAAGAAGTCAAGTTGAAAGGATGCATTTGCAAAATGTAGGAGCCCACCTGTGGACGAACATAAAGAACTGAAGTTGCACTTATGATGCGGCCCTCATGTGACCACTTGTGGCTCGCAGGTGCAACACATAAGAGAGATAAAGAACTGGTCATTTTCTTCTATACATGTGAACTGTACGTGAAGACTAGCGGCCGCAGGTGAAGCGCAGGTGACACTCAAGTGTCCCAAAGGGTATTTTTGTCCAAATTTTCCAAGAGTATTTAGGGGTTTTCAAAGACATTTTTGGGGTTTAGTGTAGACACATTCCATTTAGCAATATTCAGATCTGTTTCTCAATTTGTAGTACTCTTAGGAAGGAAGAACGTACACTTGGTGACTTCATCTTCCCCATATTGGGAAACACCATTCTTGAGCATCAAAGCTTGGATTTGAGTTTAAATTCTTATTATGGATGGAATTAAGGAACACCTACATGGTATAATCTTATTTTCCATTGATATGAGTAGCTAAATTCTCTTCTAGGGGTGTGTGCAATAATGGGTTTGTAGTATTTATTGGGTATTGATTGTTTGATATTCAAATTGATTATATCCATTGAACGCCTTGATTTTTATTTATAAAATTAATGACTGCAAACATTGATTGAGTTCTCTAATTTAAATTTTTCTTGAGTAAGGGAATTGGAATTGGGTAAGGATTTAATGGTGAGGATTTGGGATTTCTCATCTAAGGGTTGAAGCTAGAGAGATAGTTTAGTCTACTCAAGCATATTTAGGTTGGTTATTTTAATTGGTTTTGGGGTTCGAGAGAACCAAAAATAGACATGCTCTTGGGTTGAGAGACGTTCATGCATAGTTAAAACCAAAGCTAACAATATAGTAAATTTAATCTAAGGCAATTAATCAATCCCAATTGAGAAGGACAAACAACAAATATATCCTCATAGCATAACGCACATGGGTTATCAACCATACCAATTTGCCAAGGAGGAACACATTTGAAATACAACCAACTATCCTTTGTGTCAAATAAGATCAATGCATTGTAGAATATACAAAGGATCCGCCTATGAGAAATATCATGGAATAAAGAGGATTCAAACACCCATGAAGATTTACCGGGGTCAAAGATATGAAAGACCCTCATAGTTTGGTCACAAAAGCAAATGAACCAACCCAAGAAACCCCTACCTCTATATAAAACAAATTACATACATACATGGACATCATCATATGCAAAGAGGTAGTAGAGAAAGGTGTTACTTAAATAAACTTCATTCAAGGTGTTCCCACATATAGAATCACCCTTTGATCCACAAGCATTATGGACTTGATCAAGAATGGGGTCACACAAGAATGAATGGGTCATTAGAGAACACACCCTTTTTCTTTTGACCACTAACCCTTCCAATAGACGTACTATCATCTTTCAAGAAGAGAGTTTCATCTTTGGAAAGCGTGTCATCATACCATAGTGGATTTTCAAACAATTGGTAGCCTTCAAGGGTGGCTACACTTCCAACATTATAAGACACACCACTATCTTCATCATTCAGATTAGTCATGTCATCATTGAATAAGGGATTATCCCTAAGTACATACTCCACCTCAAGATCCTCATGACAAGAATTAGAAATGGAATCAACACTCAAGGAATCATCACCTCTAAGTAAAGATCCAACATGACTATTGCATGACCAACTATGTCATTACCATTATTAAATTGTGGTTCATTTATTACATCACACAACTCCTCAACTAGTAGGTTATCATTACAAGCAAGTTGGTCAATACCATAATAAACACTAGTTGGTATCATATCAAGCTCAAAATAATCACACATATGATTACCACCATTATAACCAACTAGCATTTGACTACCCTTATTACATGACAATACATTTTCACTCAAGTCACAAGTGCTAATACTAGATGGACTCAAATCGATCTTACTAGAAGAATCAATCAAGTCATCTATAGGATTAACTAGTGTTTGGGTACTCATAACAGTGGCATCATCATCATGCAACAAAATGTCATCAAGATCATCATAAGGTAAATGCTCTTTAAGCTCACACATATACAAGCCATCACTTACACTCAATTGGCCACTAACCACACAAGGATCTTCAACTTTTGACAAAGTGTAAGGTCTAGCTTTGTTACCTTGTAGCTCATAGGAAGGATTACATTCACCTTGTCTTTCAACATTGGCACACATTTGCTCCTTTGGGCTCTACTAGACATTAGCCCCTATACCGGTGAACCTAGGCTCTGATACCAAGCTGTCATGACCTGATTACTCGATCATGATGACACCTACAACCCCCTGGTAGGCAAACTATTTCTCATAGCTCAGAATAGTCAGTAATAGGCTACTATATAATAATTTAATAGAAGAACATTTAATATAAGTGGAAGCAAGGGTCATACGAGAAGAAAAGTAACAACATGAGTATATATATAACATACAAAAGCTAATCCAAAACCCAAAAATTGGGATCATAGTATAAAAGAGCCAGAAATACATATAAGTAGTACAAAGGGATCCGAAATAATGTATACAAAATTTCTCTGAGTAGTAAGAGAGTACAGAATACAAAAGATAAACTAAAGTCAAGCTCCAGTTTCCAAGAGCTCACCTTCAGTATGGACGGTCCCAAATGTCTCCTCACATGAGTGTCCATAAGCTAACGATGAGGGCCCATACTAGGATCTGCACTAGAAGATGCAGAGTGTAGTATGAGAACAAAATGCGAAGCAAATGGTACTTACTAGGTATCATAGGACGAATGGGAACATATAAGATAAAAGAGTAGTAAAAAGCTGAGTAGAAGCAAGTAGTCACAGAAAGCAATGAAGAAGTATACGGAAGCTAGCACAGAAGGAAGACAATAAAAAACAATATATATGGCCTGCTACTAGAATATCTATTACAGGCACAGGTGAAAGTAAGAAAAGATGCACCTGGGATCCTCGCAATAACAATATATAAGAAATTTCATTAAGACGGGAGGTATACTAGTACCCTCAAGTAAAAATGGAAGGAGGAAATAGGATGACCATAGCATGCTTGAATACATGAATAAGAATCAAGTCAATATACAAGTACTACTTTCAATATCCAAATCATAGTAATAAATCAACATAAGAAATAATAACTTGACTAAGAAATAACAAGCCTACCTACAGTCCTAATGGGCGCCGATACACCCGAGGAATACAAACAAGTGAAGATGAAACCTCCAACATCCCATACTACTGGAGCGTACACTCAGCAACCAGCAAACTAGGGTGGAACCTCACACAAAAGAATGGTATGATGCATTATGATATCTGGGTGGAATAGTAACTCTGCATGTACCTCCTCCGGTGCCTAAAGGGCCCAACATATAGGTTACATGGAAGGACACTGCCTGTATACCTCTCCTCTGGCACATGCGGTCCAAAGCCCCTGGTCTAGGTCGGCAAGGTCTATGAAGATCCTCGACCACATACTAAATCTCAATCTCAAAAACCTCATCCAGAGTAGGTCCAAATCCAAGATGATAGCTCAAAATCTCTATATGCATGCCCAGACTTGGTCCAGGTCTAAAATAGTGAAATAAGTCTGAAAAACCCATCAAGGGTGCCCAGATATAACCGGGGTTAAAACAGTAGTAAAGCAATTCTGGTGCTCGATCCGACTGAGTCTAATATCATCTCAAGTAAATAAAAATCCAATCTAGCACTATGGCCCTGTCGAGTCTAGTAGTAGTAGGAAAATTGTGATCAATTTCTCTTTTAACTTTTCTTACCCCAAGAAGATCCACAAAGTCAAGCCCAAACCATTTTAAAGTCACTTTAGCCAAAAATGGCCCCCAGGACCATGCAATGTTTAGAAGTACAGAAGTAGTAGGCCGAAGTCAAAATCGTAGTAAAACATACAAAAAAATCCCTTTACATGTGTGGAAATGACATGCTCAATCACAAATAGCATCCTAATGGCTCACAATAAACTTATCTGCCCTGCACAGGCTTCAACTGCTCTACAGCCTAGATAAACAACCTAAAATTATGATTACAATGTTCGAGACACACATAAATTCCTATATAACCCACCATCTATGTTCTAGAGTTAATACAAGGTCACACAGGACCACAAGGGTAATAAAATCATCTATAACAAACAATACACACAACAGAGGAAGAAAATGAGTCGTACATGAAGGAGCGGTCAAGGTCTGTGGTGCCAAGCTAATAAACCCAACCTAAGGATGCCAATTAGTATAATTTTATCCTATAAATGTGAAGTATAGAGAAGTTAGACCGTATCCTACCTGTCGTTCGATGACAAACTACTTGAACGATGATATCTAAGCCCAAACTTCTTTGAATAGAAGTCAAACTATCAAGAACATAAACTCTATGTTAAAATGAGACTAATAATACCCATATTGCTATAATAATAGCTGGGTCAAAATTTGGGTTACCGGTGAGTCCGTGGGCCACACAACCCAAAGCCAAAAATGAAAGAACGTACAATGAGCACCACACTCCCGTGAGTGAATGCTCAGAGTATTAAAGGAATTTAACCAAGGGAAATGGCTCAAACCAGCCAGCCAACTATAAGAACAATGTAGGAAACAAGGATGCAAATTCAACTGAATTAAGCAGATAAAACTTACCAATAATGATGGAGGAACAATCAAGGCCAAGGAATTTACACCCCAGCACCAAGAATTGAAGCAATTACGAGCTCAGGTAAGTTTAGAGCTAAAAACAATGGTGGAACTTGATTTTGAAGTGAAGAATATGAAGTGGAAAGTTTATATACTGCCAAGGGTTCCTTTATCACGATCGCGAAGGGATTCCACGTGGTCACAATGACCATGCTGGTTAGACCATCACGATCGCGAGGACTAGCCAAGCGATTGCGAAGAACTAAGGGGAGAAGGCTTCATCACGATTGTGACAAATAATGTCGTGATTGCATAGTACAAGGAAATAGGTGCCTCATCGCGGTTGCAGGGAAATGGCTCCTGATCGCGAATAAGGCCTGAGGACTGCACCTGCAACAGCAAAACCTGCAATTTCTAAAGCTTTGACGGGGCATTTGGGCACATTCAGAACACGATACTAAAAAATCAATAATGCTAATAGAGTGGAAACGACCTTTTGGAAACAATAGATTTGATGAAACATCCATACGAGGTCATTTCAGAGAAATATTGACCCAAGTAAACACTAATAAAAACCAACCAACTAGCTAAAATGATCCCAACTCACTCGGGACCTGAAACAACCACCAACCTAACCCAAACTTAGCATTCTGGAGTTAATGGAATCATCAAATTTCGAATCTGATGCTCCGATTATTGAAAGCTGACCAAAGTTACACGTTCAACTCTAAAAGGCCTAAAAATAGAAGGAGCAACACAAAACCCACACCGTAAGTTCTTAGGGCTTGACTAAAGGTACAACTAGACCAAACTCAACGTTTTGGAGCTAACAAACTATCAGAATTTGATTCCGAGCACGTTAGATAAGAATGTTGACTAAAGTTAATGAATTCCTAAGTTAAAGCTCTAAAATAGGGAAACAACCATAACGACCAAACAAACGGCCAGGGCACCGAACTATAAATCTCAGCAAGCCATAAATAACTTGGGTCCGCTACAGGAAGGCTCTAACAGTATAAATAAGTGTAAATGCAAAAATGATCGGAAGGGTCATTACACGATCAGACCAAGACACAACTCTTATCCATAAATTTGACTAGCAACCTATGCATTTGCCTATCAATGATAGTGAGATACAAGAACTTAGCAAGATTTCAAGATTTCAAGTGATTCATATTTTTGACACTAGATTCATATTCTCTAGTGTTTTTTTAAGTCTAAATCCAAGATTTCAAGTGATTTTGAGTTGTAGAGAAGATTCTACCATTAAAGGAGCTTGAAGGTTTGAAAACTTGAAAATGGGTCTTGAAGATTCGGAGAGATTCTAGCTAGAAAAAGTATTGGGATTTGTTCTCTAGCTTAAGATGAAGTTTCTCCTAAAATTTGAGATGATTTCGAGTTGATTTGGAGGTATTTCAAAATTTCACCATTGTTGAGCTTGAAAAAGTTTGAAGAAGGTGAAGTGGGTTTGTTCTTTGAGGCTAAAGTGGATCTTGAAAAGTATTGGGGTTTGCTCTCTATAGCAAGGAGAGCCTAAATCTCAAATTTTGTGAAATTTGGAGCTAAAACAAAGAAGTTATGAAGATTTGAAGATCACTTGTTCATGATATTCTTCATAGCTTGAAGATGGAGAAAATGAGTTTATTTTCGACTTGAAATTTAGGGATAAAAATTATTGGGGTTTATTCATGGTGTTGAAAGGAGCTCGTGTTTAAAATTTGGTGAAGATCAGAATTAAATTGAGTGAGTTATGAATTCTTAAAATTCATCAATGTTCTTGGTGTTCTTCATGTGTTCTTGAAGAAGAAGAAGTCAAAGGTACATTTGATTCAATTTTCCCAAGTCAAAGTTGGTCAAAGGGGTTTGTTAGGTACAGAAATGGAATTTCAAAAAAAAAATTAAAAAAATCTGAAAGTCCACGTGGATGCCACATCAGCAATTGACCAGTCAACAGCTGCCACGCAGTAGCCAACTCAGCAATAGCACAACAGCCTTGTCAGCCGCCCAGCCCAGTCGTGCCATGTGGCGCGTGTGGCCCAATTTCAGAGACCAAGTGTTTGGGCTAATGTCTAGTAGAGCCCAAAGGAGCAAATGTGTGCCAATGTTGAAAGACAAGGTGAATGTAATCCTTCCAATGAGCTACAAGGTAAAAAGCCTAGACCTTACACTTTGTCGAAAGTTGAAGACCCTTGTGTGGTTAGTGGCCAATTGAGTGTAAGTGATGGCTTGTATATGTGTGAGCTTAAAGAGCATTTACCTTGTGATGATCTTGATGACATTTTGTTGCATGATGATGATGCCACTGTTATGAGTGCCCAAACACTAGTTGATCGTATAGATGACTTGATTGATTCTTCTAGTAAGATCGATTTGAGTCCATCTAGTGTTAGCACTTGTGACTTGAGTGAAAATGTATTGTCATGTAATAAGGGTAGTCAAATGCTAGTTGGTTATAATGGTGGTAATCATATGTGTGATTATTTTGAGCTTGATATGATACCGACTAGTGTTTATTATGGTATTGACCAACTTGCTTGTAATGATAACCTACTAATTGAGGAGTTGTCTTATGTAATAAATGAACCTCAATTTAATAATGGTAATGATATAGTTGGTCATGCAGTTAGTCATGTAGTATCTTTACTTAGAGGTGATGATTCCCTTAGTGTTGATTCCATTTCTAATTCTTGTCATGAGGATCTTGAGGTGGAGTATGTACTTAGGGATAATCCCTTATTCAATGATGACATGACTAATGTAAATGATGAAGATAGTGGTGTGTCTTATAATGTTAGAAGTGTAGTCACCCTTGAGGCTACCAATTGTTTGAAAATCCACTATGGTATGATGACACATTTTCCAAAGATGAAACTCTCTTCTTTAAAGATGATAGTACGTCTATTGGAGGGGTTAGTGGTCAAAAGGAAAGAGGTGTATGTTCTCTAATTACCCATTCATTCTTGTGTTACCCCAGTCTTGATCAAGGCCGTAATGCTTATGGATCAAAGGGTGATTCTATATGTGGGAACACCTTGAATGAGGTTTATTTAAGTAACACCTTTGTCTACTACCTCTTTGCATATGATGATGTCCATGTATGTATGGAATTTGTTTTATATAGAGGTAGGGGTTTCTTAGGTTGGTCCATTTGCTTTTGTGACCAAACTATGAGGGTCTTTCATATCTTTGACCCCGGTAAATCCTCATGGGTGTTTGAATCCGTTTTATTCCATGATATTTCTCATAGGCGGATCCTTTGTATGTTCTACAATGCATTGATCTTATTTGACACAAAGGATAGTTGGTTGTATTTCAAATGTGTGCCTCCTTGGCAAGTTGGTATGGTTGATAACCCATGTGCGTTATGCTATGAGGATATATTTGTTGTTTGTCCTTCTCATATTTTGGCTAGGTTCGGATTTAAGGACGAATCCTTTTGAAGAAGGGGAGGATGATATGATCATGGTTAGCTTAGAGCATAATTGAAGGGGCTTTCACATATGGATGATAGCTTGGAGCCCGGAGGAAGCCATGGAGCAATAAATATACAAGGCCATGGGCGATCAAGATGCCATTTGGACAATCAAGAAGGGCCTTTGTGGGTTATTTCTAAAATGGTCACTTTTAGGCTATTTTTGTAATAGGCTATTTGTGTAAAGGCAATAACTATAAATAGTTGCCTTAGCCATTTTCATAATTAGATTTTTGATGATTGAATTGTCTTGAATAGACTTGATATTTTAGTTTAGAGTATTGATTGGGTTCAATTCCAATTATCAGTTCAGAATGAATGATTAGGGTGGATTCTCGTATTGCTTGTGTTATCTTCTTTGCTTGATCGATCATCGAGTTATTATCTTGTGGATTCAATTTGGTTTCTCGAGCATTGGATTGAGTTCTTTTCTCCCTTGGTTGATTGTGGATTCAATTAGTCCTTCTTTCTTCTATTCTCATCTCAATTTCTTCTAATTCTCATCTTAATTTCTCCACTACCTTTATTTTGTGTTGTTGAATTCCGTGTTTCCGATATCGATTTTAGTCACTCGATTGAGATCATTATCAGGCGTTGATAGCTTTTTGTTGTTATTATTAGTTGTGGGTCTAGTAGGAATTGTGATGTCAATTATTGAGTTAGAGTTGGCTGGTCGTAATAACAACTTTAATGCCTTACTCATTGACTATGGTTCATTCCCGCGGTCTTGTTGATTTTCGTAGTTGTTGCGTTACAATCAGTTGATCGAGCTTCATAGAAATACCTTTAAGATTTAATTAAAAGGCTTGTTAAGTCCATCATTCTTATCGGCACGTTCCTTTATAGTTCATAGTATGTTAAGGATAAGCTTCACCCTTCCTTTGGGCACGAATTTTAGAAAACTCCTAAATAATCAAATGCGATATTTTACTATTCTATTGCTAGAAAGACAGTCCGTGAAAGGCATTAGGATCATAGCTGAAGTATTTTTGTGATTCACTTATGTTGATATTCCACTCATTTGGTTATATAGAGTATTCAACATCTATATGTCATTTTATCAACTTCCTTGACTATATGTCCATATGTATTGATTTTTATTCTTCTTTAAGAATTTACAACCAGTCATCCTTCCTCGGTAAAATGCTTTTTGAAAAACTATAAAATAATATGTCGATTTTCAAAACTCTCAAATGTAACTCGTATGTTTTAAACTACCCAAGGACTCAGTTTTTAAAACACTTTCTTTTATAAACCATAAGGGAAACATATATAAACTGAGTGTAGCATCTTAAGCTCCTTATGAACATCTTCAAGTTTAAGTTACCTTTCTAAAGTCGAGTTAAGTGCTCCAGTTTATTCTATAAGCACACGAGGTTCTACGAGGCTTTTACATATTATATGAAAGTAATTACGAGATTATGAAAACAAGAGTATAAATGGGCCAAGATTGGCAACATAATTATGATGACATGCGTGCATTATGCATCCATGATATGACATGCTATGCATCGGACTCTCGAGCTATAATCGGGAGGTATGGGGCCTATTGCCTATATTTATACGTATGAGACACAGATGGACACGAGTTGGCAGATTTGATCCCAGTTAGCTACCGGAAGACACCACCATTGCTAGCACTTGGTTGTGTACGACATGCATTTGCATTTATATATATGTATTCACGGGATACGATTATGCGAGCATACCATGCATATTTGATTTTGATAAGGTCAGATGTCAGCCATGGAGGCTATCATAGTTTCAGTTTCAGGTGGTATCTCTATTACCTTTTTTTTACAGCAGCTATTTATGATTCTACTCTCTGCCTTACATACCTGTACATTTTTATTCATACTGACATTCCGTTGCCTGGGGACGTTGCGTTTTGTTTCGTGTGTGCAGGCCCAGGTAGGGATTCTGATCGACCCTTCAACTAGGATTCGGGGTTTAGCTCTGAGTTGGTAAGATCCACCTCTTCCTGGGGCTATCACAGGGTGTTTACTTTTATTGTACAGTTTGGGTATAGTTAGGGCCTTGTCCCGACCGGTGCTTATGACACTCTTAGAGGCTATTGTGGACATGGTATTCTAGGTTTCTTTTTGCAGCTTCTAGTCTCCAGCCCCATAGGTTTGCATGTATGTATATGTATGTATGTGTGTCTTCAGTTGTGGCCTCGTCGTCCAGCTAGTTTGCATGTATGATCTTACTTCCCTTGGGAAGTTGCTTGAGAAAGAGAGGCATAATATGCTTGAAGCATCTTATCTCATCTTCTTGTGGTCTTACTTGTGAGAACACCTTAGATGAGGTTAGTATCCTTAGCACCATTCTTTACTACCTCTTTGCATATGATGATGTCCATGTTTGTATTAGATTTATTTGTTATAGAGGTAGGGATTCCTTGGATTGGTCCAATTGTCTTTGTGACCAAGTTGAGTGGGTCTTATATCAAAATGTACACTTGTGACTAATTAGAGAAACGCTCTCAACTCATAAACCTAATATTTGCCTAAAACCTAAAGTTTACCTACGTCAGCCATTATGGCCACCACCTACGGTGGTGAGCCACCGGAGATCCCACCACCAATCTATACATAACAAACACCACAAATAAGCACAGAACCTTCCATAGCCACTGCCAAATACGCAAACCTTTTCAAACCTAATAATACAAATCCCCCCCAAAGTCCCTCTAAAACCTGTGGTGATGCTGCATGGTGAACCCAACATCACATGGAAAAAATCAAAAATGAAAAGCCTTATTGTGCAGGAGAATTTGCATTATGCAGTCATTGGGAAATTCTCATATGGTAAACCTGATATCAAAGAACTAAGGAAAACAATCCCTGGTCAATGTAGAATCAAAGGTGAATGCAACATAGGCTATACCTTGATGGTAGACATGTGTTAATCAGATTGACAAAATTAGAGGATTATGTACTATCAACACCGGCCTTTTACTTGAAGGTTAGAGATTGGATGTGGCAGATGAGAACTTTGTAGTGGGATCCATGGTTTGATCTAGAGGTTGAAACAACTACTGCAGCGGATTGGATCTCTTTACCAGACCTACTACCCAACTTCTTTGCTCTAAATGCAGTTTTCTCAGTAGCAGCAATAGTAGGGAGACCTCTAACAGTGGACATGACCACCAAAAATCAAACCAGACCTAGTTGTGCAAATGTTAAGGTGGAAGTAGACCTGGTAGCTAAATTACCACAAAGGGCGAAGATCAATGAAGAAGAAGATGTAACTGGGGAAATTAAGTCTAAATGGATTCAAATCCAATATGACTATATCCCTACATATTGTAAGGAATGTTTCCGCAAGGACATGATGAACAAGGATGTTTGAACATCCACCAAGAACTAAGAGAAGAAGACAAGGAAGATACCAAAGCAGAACATGACATCAACAAAGAAGACCCTATTCCTAAGCTAGGCACTGCTGCTTACAATAATAAAACTCTGACCATTGGAAGGATAGTAGGGAACCAACAATGAAAGCTAGAATGGATGACAGAGAGAAGTAAATACAAAAAGGACAAAATTGGCAGGCTGATTGAGGAAGTTGAAACAAATAATGACATCAAAACAGACAACCCATTTGTAGCACTTGATAATATTCAGGATTAGGGGGATGAATTAGGGAAAAAAGGAACAGAGAAAGTAGGTCAACCACCAAATGAAACAACCAAGGAATATGATAAGGATTGGGTAATGAAAAGCTTTGGAAAAAAGACATAAAGGCATCTACAGACCTGACCTGTAGTAGTGATAAGAAAGGAGGCATTAATGAGGACAACAAACACTATAGCCCAAACAAAAGGGGAATAACTGATACTGCTATCATCTCATATGACAAAAGGGAGGATGAAGTCAAAAGCCTAGAAAAAAAAAAGAAGGCTTTGATAATGCTATTATTTCCTATGATAGCATAATGGATTAGAGGGCCAGCCATAGTACTGGAGGAGAGGAGGAATACCAAGACTAGGACCTAGAAAAGTATGAACTTGAAGACATGCCACTAGCCATTGCTACAACTTCATGAAACATCCCATTAGCTAATGTTACAGACTCAGAAAAAAACCAATAGAGGAACAAATTATTGAAGGGAAAAGGAGGGACTT
Organism: Jaltomata sinuosa; assembly: GCA_003996215.1. Taxonomy (NCBI): domain Eukaryota; kingdom Viridiplantae; phylum Streptophyta; class Magnoliopsida; order Solanales; family Solanaceae; genus Jaltomata; species Jaltomata sinuosa. The sequence goes on along the minus strand of QJPP01000134.1, from coordinate 201,662 downwards.
GGACAAAGCAGACATGACACAGACTATTGAGAATATTGCTAAGAAAGGATATTTATCTCCAAAACAGATAGAGCAAGTAAAGCATAACACATGGAAACTAAATAAGAAAGGAACAAAGGACAAAGTTACTACTCATGCAAGTGGGAGGCAAATTATGAGTAATGCTATTAGACAAAATTACTCTTTATGAATTCCCTAATTTGGAACATTAGGTCAGTGGACACCTAGAAAGCATTCACAAGATTGATCACTTTAAAGAAGAGGCACCACTTCTACTTTATAGAACTAATAGAACCTTTCTAGGAGGGGCATAATATAGACAGTTACAAAAGGAAATTAGGGTTGCAGGAGGCAATATTCAATGTATCAGGGAAAATATGAGCTCTCCTAGAAGCATCCATAGACTACACAATTCTAGTGGATAAATACCAATAACTTTCCCTGAAACTATACAATCAGGACCTGGGAAGAGAAATGGTAGTAACTCTAGTATATGCTAAATGTACTAGGGAAGGAAGGTTTGATCTATGGGAATCACTGTACAGCTTGTCAAATACAATACAAATGCCACGGCTAGTGGGAGGAGACTTTCATGTAATTGTAAATAACTGTGAGAAACTAAGGGGCCTCCCAGTAATAGTAGCAGAGATAGAAGACTTTATACACTTCATTAATACCTATAAATTATGTGATAGAGGCTTTAAAGGGAGTAAATTCACTTGGTGGAATGGCAGAACAGATGAAGAATGCATATTCAAAAGACTAGACAGAGTCTTAACTAATACTGAGATGCAGGACCTTTTTCCCATCATGGAGGTGGAACACCTAATCATGAGTGGGTCTGACCACTCCCCACTACTACTACACTTCAGTACCCTAGCAGAAGAGATAAGAAAGCCATTCAAAATGCTGAATTTTTGGCTTACAGAAGAATCTTTCTTAGAAGTTGTACAAGAAAACTGGAAAGCAGACATTGAAGCATCACCATTATCTTGTATCATCATAAGATAAAGAAGACAAAAAGGCACTAATACAGTGGAGTAAGCATACTCTTGGGAATATTTTTTAGGATATTGCAACTCTTGAGGAGGTGATTAGAGTCCAGGAAATACAATTTGAACTATTCCCTGATGCAGCAAATAGGGAGAAACTACATTAAATGCAAGCCAATCTTAATAGAAAGCTACACTTAGAGAAGGAATTCTAGAAACAAAAGGCTAACTTTCCCTTTTTACCAAATCTCATCACCCCTTTCATTGGTGACACCTTCAAAAATACCCAATCTCCTATAGCAAACTCCAGCCCTCTTCTTCTAATATCTGCATATGATTTGTATCGACTTTGAGCCATTTCCAGCCGCTGTTGTATCACCTTAACTTTTTCCATAGCTTGATGACCAAGATCTGGCCCAAATAAGGTAGTTTCACCCACTTCAAACCATCCGATTGGTGATCTACACTTCCTCCCATATAAAGCTTCATAAGGTGCCATTTTGATACTTGAATGGTAGCTATTGTTGTAAGAAAACTCAATAAGTGGTAAATGGTCATCCCAGCTACCTTTAATGTCCAATACACAAGCTCGTAACATATCATCAAGTGTTTGGATTGTACGTTCTGCCTGACCATCCATTTGAGGGTGAAAGGCCGTACTTAAATTCACTTGTGTTCCCAAACTCTTCGGAAATAATTTCCAAAAATTTGCGGTGAATTGAGCTCCCCTATCAGATATAATAGAGATTGGGATTCCATGTAGCCGGAACTATCTCTTTAATATACAACCTTGCATACTCTTCAACTGTATAAGTAGCCTTAACCGGCAAGAAGTGGGCTGATTTGGTGAGTCTATCAACTATCACCCATATGGAGTCAAACTTCCAAAATGAGCGAGGCAGACCAGTGACAAAATCCATGTTGATCAAGTCCCACTTCCAAATTGGAAGGTCTATATGTTGCATATAACATCCAGGATTTTGGTGCTCTACTTTAACTTGTTGACAATTTTGACATTGAGAAACAAATTCTGCAATGTTCTTCTTCATGTCACTCCACCAATACACTCCTTTCAAGTCATGATACATTTTAGTTGAGCCTGGATGGATAGAATAACTTGAATGATGTGCTTCTGTCATAATTCTCTCCCTTAGTCCATCTATATTAGGCACACACAATCTGTTTTGGCACTGGAGTACTTTGTTTTGCGTAAGCTCAAATGCCTTTGTCACCCCTTGTTGTACATTCTCCTTAAGCCGTAATAGAATAGGATCCCTATATTGCTTCTCTTTTACTTCGACTACTAATGAGGATTCTGCTGCATTTTGCACATTAATCCTTTCATCTTGAGATTCAAGAAGGCGAACCCCTAAGCTAGCTAGTTGGTATAGATCCTTAGCTATTCTTTGTCTTTCCATGGACTGCCCATAGGTGTTTGCCATTGTCCTATGACTTAAAGCATCGGCCACCACATTTGCTTTCCCCGGATGATACAAGATATGAACATCATAATCTTTTAATAACTCAAGCCATCTTCGCTGCCTCAAATTCAGATCCTTCTGCTTAAAGATATATTGCAAGCTCTTATGGTCCGTATATATGTCAACATGAACCCCATACAAGTAGTGGCGCCATATCTTTAAAGCAAATACAACCGCTGCTAGCTCTAGATCATGGGTTGGATAATTTTTTCTCATGTGGCCATAACTGTCTTGAGGCATAAGCTATTACTTTACCATGCTGCATCAATACGCATCCTAAGCCCACTCCCGACTCATCACAATACACTGCATACCCTTCTATGCCTTCTGGAAGTACCAATATAGGTGTAGAAGTCAACTTATTTTTCAGCTCTTGGAAGCTTCTTTCGCATGCATCGCTCCATTGGAACTTGGCTGCCTTGTGTGTTAGCTTTGTTAAGGGTGCAGAAATAGAGGAAAATCCCTCAACGAACCTTCTATAATAACCTGCCAACCTAAGGAAACTACGAACCTCCGTAGGTTTTGTAGGTCTTGGCCAGTTCTTCACGGCTTCTATCTTTTGATTATCAACCCTTATTCCTTCATCAGAGACAATATGACTTAAGAATGCCATAGATTTTACCAAAACTCACATTTAGAAAACTTTGCATATAGCTTACGATCAAGAAGAACCTGTAACACCTGCCACAAGTGATTAGCATGGTCCTCCTTTGATCTTGAATAGACCAAGATATCATCTATGAATACAATCACAAACACGTCCAAGAATGTCTTGAACACCCTATTCATCAGATCCATAAAAGCTGCTGGTGCATTTGTTAGACCAAATGACATAACCAAAAATTCAAAATGACCATACCGTGTTCGGAAAGCTGTCTTGGGTATATCTTTCTCTTTGACTTTTACTTGATGATAACCCGACCTCAAATATATCTTCGAGAAACACTTAGCACCCTGTAACTGGTCAAACAAATCATCAATCCTAGGAAGGGGATATTTGTTCTTAATTGTCACCTTATTCAACTGCCGATAGTCAATACACATTCTCAATGAGCCATCTTTCTTGCGTACAAATAAAACCGGCTCCCCAAGGTGATATACTAGGCTTTATGAATCCCTTTTCTAACAAATCTTTTAATTGCTCCTTCAATTCTCGTAATTCTGCCGGGGCCATCCTATATGGAGGGATGGAGATGGGTTGAGTACTTGGAATCACATCAATACCAAACTCTATCTCTCATTCTGGAGGCAAACCTGGAAGCTCTTCGGGAAATACATCAGAAAATTCATTTACCACTGGAATAGACTGAAGATCTAGTGGCTCCGCATCTATATCTCTCACTCTCACTAGATGACATATGTACCCTTTGGACATCATCTTCATTGCCTTAAGATAAGAAATAAACTTACCTCTTGGTGTCCCAACATTACCTTTCCATTCAAGGACTGCCTCTTTTGGAAAATGGAAACTCACCCTCTTAGCTCGGCAATCTACCATGGCATAACATGAAGCCAACCAATCCATACCCATTATAACATCAAAATCTATTATATCTAGCTCAACAAGGTCAGCCAATGTGTTACGGTCACAAACAGTTACTATGCAATTACGATAGACTTTTCTAGCTATAATAGACTCGCTAGTTGGCGTAAATACTTCAAATGGTTTAACCAATAATTCTGGCGTTCCTTCAAACGTTCCAGCAATCAATGGAGTTACATATGATAATGTAGAGCCTGGATCAATTAATGCATATACATTATATGAAAAGATGGACAATGTACCTGTAACCACATCA
>QJPP01000134.1:0-197192 GCA_003996215.1 Jaltomata sinuosa | reverse complement strand
CTAGGCAGTCTATTAGAAAACCGAGGCCTAAACTCACCTTGTGATTGCATAAACTGGCTGATAGATCTGGCCCTCTTGGACTGCCCTCTTTCCGACTCTTGTGTCCTTCTCCTTTGCCTTTGATCCTCCATCTTTTGTGCAAAAGCTTGTATCCTTGCTATATCCATATCTTTGTTCAAAGCAGCAATAGTACAATCCCTAACTAGATATGAATCCAATCTATCCATGTAACGATGAACTCTATCCTCCATAGTAGCTACTACATTAGGAGCATACCTAGCCAAAGAATTAAACTTGAGACTATACTCTCTCACGCTCATATTCCCTTGGTGAAGATTTAAGAACTGAGTTGAACGGGCATCCCGAATCTCCAATGGCAGATAATGGTCAAGGAATGCCTTTTTAATCTCTTTCCATTTAGCTGAAGGTGTATTTATACCCCTAGATTGTTTCCAAGCTTCGTACCACAATATAGCCACACCTTTTAATCTATATGTTGCCAACTCAACTGCTTCCTTACCAGATACATGCATAATATCTAAGGTCCTTTGGATTTGATCAATAAAGTCTTGCGGATCTTCATTAGGATCTGACCCGGTGAATGATGGAGGGTCCAAATTAAGGAAATCACGTATCCGCACACTAGCTTCCCTATTTGCACCACTAGTACCTGCAATTGGACCTGCTTGCCCTTGTCCTTGACCAGCAAGTATACGAGTAAACAATTGGACTGCATTCTTTAAATCTTGGTCAGTAGCATTAACCGATGGTTCTTGGGGTGCTGCTGCCCTCCTTAGCTCTTCTGGAGATGGAGGAGTGGAGGAAGTACGTGATGAAGACACATGTTGAGCCTCACTTTGATTAGCTCGTCTAGGTGGTGATTTGCTGGTCCCTTCTCTAGTAGCCACATCTACTTGCTTACCAGTACTCTTACTTTTCCTAGTAACCGGAATTTTTGCTATACTGAAAACAATTTAAAGGTTAGATACGATAAACCTATAACATTGGCTCTATTGCACGATCTAAGAGATGAAGAAAAGGAGACAACTCCTAAATGTCCCGTAGCCTCCTGTTTATAGATGTGGTGCACAACACACCCATAAGCAAGACTCTACATAGACAAGGCTTTGTAGACTCCCTAGAATGACCTGCTCTGATACCACTTTTGTCATGCCTCAAATTCCATTTAGACGGACAGGCACTCGATGCCCTAAAGGCCCGAGAGAACCAACTTATAAGCTGTGATTCATCATGCATATAACTATGACAATTAAGAAGCTTTGACTATAGATAAGCTACCTGAATAACAAGACCAACATAGATAGGCCCAAAACTTATGTACACGATCTGGCCATTGAGGCCACAACTGTTAAGAGCAAAGACATAACTAAGTTTTACTTTAACATTGGTCTACAAAGCCTCTACAAGATAGACAAACTTAGTTTAGGTCAGGACAGGGCCCCGCCTTACCCTTAACTATACAATACCCAAAATATATACCAAAGATTCGGTAAAGCCCCGAATCAACCTGGAGCTCACCAACAGCAGCCGAGTATCCTGTGCTCCTACTGGGGAGGTCTACTAGCCAGAGTACATGTGCCTGTAGCATGAAATGTAGCATCCCCATGAGGGACGTCAGTACGAGAGAATGTACTGAATATGTAAGGCATAAAGTAAACCATATGTAAACAAGAGCTCAAATAGAATCAGGTATGAGTGCATAAACATGTAAATAAGAACAGAAGATCACATTTGCTTACACTTGTGAAATCATGTATATTACGTTCTTTGGTTACTCTTCTTTGCTTTATGATCATTGTAAGGCATGTAATACACGTGACCAACTGATCAGTGGTAGAAGAGGAGTCCCATGCTAGGCAATTTAACCCCTGGGATGCTGCCCTCATAAATATACAAATTGGGATCGACCCATGCTAGGCTTTCGCCCCTAGGCTGCCACCCATAAGTACACAAATAGGGATCGACCCATGCTAGGCTTTCACCCCTGTGAATATACACTTAAGGCAGTAACAATGATATAAGGAGCAAACGTAGTATCAACGTAATGTTTAGGAGCTTATATGATACAATGAACCTCATTTGGCTTAGAAAATAACTCACAAAGCTTGTTGTTGAAAGTACCTTTACTAGGAAACTCACTTCGTTGGTAACAACACAAATATAAGAGGTCATGCCAAGGAATATGAAACTGAGAAACCTTACATACCTTATTGTGTAACTCGGATATTACAACGAATTAAGCTTCCCCCTTTCAGATTATTTATCTACAATAAAATACATGGCAAAACTAGTATTAGTAGCTAGTTAACCAATTTGGGCTACTTGATCCAACTAAATCAGTAACTAGGCAGTAAGCTCGTAATTGATCAAACCAAGTGTGTTCCTTTCACCTCTTCTCCCCTAAACATATCTACATACTGTACGACCTTCTCATAAGGTCCCTTGAAACTCTTCCGACTTCACAACATATACCAAACAACATACAAAGCTGTGCAGGCAGCAAGTTAACATAACACCCAATTAAGTGGTGTATTACCACACCCTCCTTCCATGCTTCAGTTCAACTTCACACACCCTTTTACAAGTTCAACCAAGCTGTCCCAAATATATACACATAAAACCGCTCCTAAAAAAATCACAAACATCCTTCAACATAATAAGAAAGTATTTTAACTCAAGGATTCCAATCACTACCCCATTGTTCTTGACACAAACACATACAAAATTCTCCATCAAACTTGCATATAAAAAGGGGCAAAAATGGGCAGTAACTTTACCTTAAATTCTGAAACTCTGTCCTCCTAACTTGTACTTCTTCAAGAGCTTGCACTCCCCTTTAATTATCTTGAAAAGAGGGAGAATACTTAAGAACCCTAATGGTATTTTATGGCTGCTATGTGAAGCTAAGAGAGAGAGAAAGAAAGAACTTCTAAAATCTATTTTTTTTCAAGTTAAAATGAGTGAAATGAGCTGGTCTTAACCCTTTTAAAGGGGGGCTGCTTTGGCCGACTTTCCTTGCTCATTTTGAGCCACAAAATGTCAAGAAGGTGATACACCTACTTGGCCATTTTACATGGGCTTTGTTGGACTTAACCTTATTGGGCCTTGGCTGCCAATTCTTTCCCTTTCTTTTACTTCTTTGGGCCAGAATTTATTCAAGTGGCTGATGGGTGTACTTGGCCCTCTAAGCTAGTCAAAATAGTCTTAGTAGGTGATGCGCCTACCTAGTTCTTTAGGCTGGTAAATAAGTCAAAGTAGGTGATGCACCTACTTGTCACCTATTAGCTTAGTTAAGTCAAGCAAGCAGCTCACTTATTTTATTCTATTTTCTAATTTCTAATCCCTTTTGCTTTAACTTAACACTTCACCCTAAATATTTACTCAAATACAACCTTACCATCTCGAGTTTAAATACTTTTGTCGAGGTTAACTTGGTTGTTTACGTGCTGAACTGAATGGGGCATTACAGCACCTCCCAATACACATTAAACTATCACTGCTCATATAAGAAACTCAGTCCCTCACCTATACGACAAGGCTATATCAAGTGATATATGAATAGGACTAGTATATGCAGAATACGGGATGTTACATTTCCTCTATTTTTGCACCCTTACCAAAGCTAACACACAAGACAACCAAGTTCCAATGGAGCGATGCATGCGAAAGAAGCTTCCAAGAGCTGAAGAACAAGTTGACTTCTACACCTGTATTGGTACTTCCAGAAGGCATAGAAGGGTATGCAGTGTATTGTGATGCTTCAGGAGTGGTCTTAGGATGCGTATTGATGCAGCATGGTAAAGTAATAGGTTATGCCTCAAGACAGTTGCGGCCACATGAGAAAAATTATCCAACCCATGATCTAGAGCTAGCAGCGGTTGTATTTGCATTAAAGATATGGTTCCACTACTTGTATGGGGTTCATGTTGACATATATATGGACCATAAGAGCTTGCAATATATCTTTAAGCAGAAGGATCTGAATCTGAGGCAGCGAAGATGGCTTGAGTTATTAAAAGATTATGATGTTGATATCTTGTATCATCCGGGGAAAGCAAATGTGGTGGCCACTGCTTTAAGTCGTAGGACAATGGCAAGCACCTATGGGCAGTCCATGGAAAGACAAAGAATAGCTAAGGATCTATGCCAACTAGCTAGCTTGGGGGTTCGCCTTCTTGAATCTCCAGATGAAGGGATTATTGTGCGAAATGCGGCAGAATCCTCATTACTAGTTGAAGTAAAAGCGAAGAAATAAAAGGATCCTATTCTATTACAACATAAGGAGAATGTACAACAAGGGGTGACAAAGGCATTTGAGCTTACGCAAAATAAAGTACTCCAATGCCAAAACAGATTGTGTGTGCCTAATATAGATGGACTAAGGGAGAGAATTATGACAGAAGCACAGCATTCAAGATATTCTATCCATCCGGGCTCAACTAAAATGTATCATGACTTAAAAGGAGTGTATTGGTGGAGTGACATGAAGAAGAACATTACAGAATTTGTTTCTCAACGTCCAAATTGTCAACAAGTTAAAGTAGAGCACCAAAAGCCTGGAGGTTATATGCAACATATAGACCTTCCAATTTGGAAGTGGGACATGATCAACATGGATTTTTTCACTGGTCTGCCTCGCTCATTTCAGAAGTTTGACTCCATATGGATGATAGTTGATAGACTCCCCAAATCAGCCCACTTCTTGCCGTTAAGGCTACTTATACAGTTGAAGAGTATGCAAGGTTGTATATTAAAGAGATAGTTCGGCTACATGGAATCCCAATCACTATTATATCTTATAGGGGAGCTCAATTCACCGCGAATTTTTGGAAATCATTTCAGAAGAGTTTGGGAACAGAAGTGAATTTAAGTACACCTTTCACCCTCAAACGGATGGTCAGGCAGAATGTACAATCCAAACACTTGAGGATATGTTACGAGCTTGTGTATTAGACTTTAAAGGTAGCTGGGATAACCATTTACCACTTATTGAGTTTGCTTACAACAATAGATACCATTTAAGTATCAAAATGGCACCTTATGAAGCTTTATATGGTAGGAAGTGCAGATCACCAATCGGATGGTTTGAAGTGGGTGAAACTGCCTTATTTGGGCCAGATCTTGTTCATCAAGCTATGGAAAAAGTTAAGGTGATAAAATAGCGGCTGGCAATGGCTCAAAGTCGATACAAATCATATGCAGATGTTAGAAAAAAAGGGCTGGAGTTTGCTATAAAAGATTGGGTATTTTTGAAGGTGTCACCAATGAAAGGGGTGATGAGATTTGGTAAAACAGAAAAGTTAAGTCTGCGCTATATAGGGCCATATAAGATTATTCGAAGAGTTGGCCAAGTCGCATATGAGTTAGAGCTACCCCAAGATCTTTCAACAGTCCATCCGGTAATTCATGTCTCAATGCTTTGAAAGTGTATAGGTGACCCATCTCGTATTACTCCTACTGAAGATGTACAAGTTATGGGAGATCTCACGTATGAAGAAGTGCCCATTGCTATTCTAGATCACCAAGTTAAGAGGCTAAGAAATAAGGAAGTAGCTTCCGTAAAAGTACTGTGGAGAAACCAACAAGTAGAAGAAGTTATATGGGAAGCGAAAGAAGCAATGAAATCCAAGTATCCTCATCTATTTCAGTCCAATGAGAAAGGTGAAAGTGTCAAGTTGAGGCATTAACGAGTAAGTATAAGTCTATATATATTTTCTGTCTAATAGTGGTACTTAACTTAGGCTTGAGCTTGTTTGGGCTGGTTAACTTTAATATCATTCGACGATGAATGTTCCTAAGATGGGGAGGATGTAACACCCCGTATTCTGCATATACTAGTCCTATTCATATATCACTTGACATAGCCTTGTCGTATAGGTGAGGGACCAAGTTTCTAATATGAGCACTGATAGTTTAATGTGTATTGGGAGGTGCAGTAATGCCCCATTCAGTTCAGCACATAAACGGCCAAGTTAACATCAACAAAAGTATTTAAACTCGAGATGGTAAGGTTGTATTTGAGCTTAATATTTAGGGTGTAGTGTTAAGTTAAAGCAAAAGGGATTAGAAATTAAAAAATGGAATAAAATAAGTGAGCTGCTTGCTTGACTTAACTAAGCTAGTAGGTGATAAGTAGGTGCATCACCTACTAAGACTATTTTGACTAGCTTAGAGGGACAAGTAGACCCATCATCCACTTGAATAAATTCTGGCCCAAAGAAGTAAAAGAAAGGGGAAGAATTGGCAGCCAAGGCCCAATAAGGTTGTCACGCCTCAAATTCCATTTAGACGGACAGGCACTCGATACCTTAAAGGCCCGAGAGAACCAACTTATAACCTGTGATTTATCATGCATATAACTATGACAATTAAGAAGCTTTGACTATAGATAAGCTTCCTGAATAACAAGACCAACATAGATAAGCCCAAAACTTATGTACATAATCTGGCCATTGAGGCCACAATTGTTAAGAGCATAGACATAACTAAGCTTTACCTTAACATTGGTCTACAAAGCCTCTACAAGATAGACAAACTTAGTTTAGGTCAGGACAGGGCCCCGCCTTACCCTTAACTATACAATACCAAAAATATATACCAAAGACTCGATAAAGCCCCGAATCAACCTGGAGCTCACCAATAGCAGCCGAGTGTCCTGTGCTCCTACTGGGGAGGTCTACTAGCCAGAATACATGTGCCTGCAACATGAAATGCAGCATCCCCCATGAGGGACGTCAGTACGAGAGAATGTACTGAATATGTAAGGTATAAAGTAAACTATATGTAAACAAGAGCTCAAATAGAATCAAGTATCAGTGCATAAACGTGTAAATAAGAACAGAAGATCAGATTTGCTTACACTTGTGAAATCATGTATATTACATTCTTTTGGTAACTCTTCTTTGCTTTATAATCATTGTAAGGCATGTGATACATGTGACCAACTGATCAGTGGTAGAAGAGGAATCCCATGCTAGGCAATTTAACCCCTGGGATGTTGCCCTCGTAAATATACAAATTGGGATCGACCCTTGCTAGGATTTTGCCCCTAGGCTGCCACCCATAAGTACACAAATAGGGATCGACCCATGCTAGGCTTTCACCCCTAGGCTTCCACCCACACATATACAGATTACTTCATTTAGTTTCTTTAATCTTTGAGATTGTTACTTTGGTGGTTGTAATCTTTATTGAGCTCAAAACTATGGACCAGTAGTAGAAGACATGTGAATATGCACTTAAGGCAGTAACAATGATATAAGGAGCAAACGTAACATCAACGTAATGTTTAGGAGCTTATATGACACAATGAACCTCATTTGTCTTAGAGAATAACTCACAAAGCTTGCTGTTGAAAGTACCTTTACTAGGAAGAGCACTTAGGAACTCACTTTGTCAGTAACAACACAAATATAAGAGTTCATGCCAAGGAATATGAAACTGATAAACCTTACATACCTTGTTGTGTAACTCATATTACAACGAATTAAGCTTCCCCTTTTCAGATTATTTATCTACAACGAAATACGTGGCAAAACTAATATTAGTAGCTAGTTAACCAATTTGGGCTACTTGATCTCACTAAATCAGTAACTGGGAAGTAAGCTCGTAATTGATCAAACCAAGAGTGTTCCTTTCACCTCTTCTCCTCTAAACATATCTATATACTATACGACCTTCTCATAAGGTCCCTTGAAACTCTTCCGACTTCACAACATATACCAAACAACATACAAATGTGTGCAGGCAGCAAGTTAACATAACACCCAATTAAGTGGTGTATTACCACACCCTCCTTCCATACTTCAATACAACTTCACACACCCTTTTACAAGTTCAACCAAGCTATCCAAAATATATATACACATAAAACTTCTCCTAAAAAAGTCCCAAACATCCTTTAACATAATAAGAAAGTATTTTAACTCAAGGATTCCAATCACTACCCCATGGTTCTTGACACAAACACATACAGAATTCTCCATCAAACTTGTATATAAAAAGGGGCAAAAATGGGCAGTAACTTTACCTCAAATTCTGAAAATCTGTTCTCCTAACTTGTACTTCTTCAAGAGCTTGAACTCTCCTTCAACTTATCTTGAAAAGAGGTAGAATACTTAAGAACCCTAGTGGTATTTTATGGCTGCTATGTGAATCCAAGAGAGAGAAAGAAAGAACTTCTAAAATTTGATTTTTTTCCAAGTTAAAATGAGTGAAATGAGCTGGTCTTAACCCCTTTAAAGGGGGACTGCTTTGTCCGACTTTCCTTGCTCATTTTGAGCCACAAAATGTCAAGAAGGTGATACACCTACTTGGCCATTTAACATGGGCTTTGTTGGACTTAACCTTATTGGGCCTTGGCTGCCAATTCTTCCCCTTTCTTTCACTTCTTTGGGACAGAATTTATTCAAGTGGGTGATGGGTGTACTTGGCCCTCTAAGCTAGTCAAAATAGTCTTAGTAGGTGATGCACCTACTTAGTTCTTTAGGCTGGTCAATAAGTCAAAGTAGGTGATGCACCTACTTGTCACCTACTAGCTTAGTTAAGTCAAGCAAGAAGCTCACTTATTTTATTCCATTTTCTAATTTCTAATCCCTTTTGAGAACTTAACACTACACCCTAAATATTAAGCTCAAATACAACCTTACCATCTCGAGTTTAAATACTTTTGTTGAGGTTAACTTGGCCATTTACGTGCTTAACTGAATGGGGCATTACAACACCTCCCAATACACATTAATCTATCACTGCTCATATAAGAAACTCGGTCCCTCACCTATACGACAAGACTATGTCAAGTGATATATGAATAGGACTAGTATATGAAAAATATGGGGTGTTACACAAAGGGTCCATATAGATAAAAATCCATGCTGTGGAGCTAACAAAACTGTCGAAATTTGATTCTGAGTGCGTTTACCAAGAATGTTGACCAAAGCCAACAAATTCCTATATTTAAGCTCTAAAATGGGGAAGCTGCCATAGCAGCCATAGCGGCCAAATGAATGGCCAGGGCACTAAACCACTAGTCCTAGCAAGCCATTAATGACTTGGAGCCACTACAGGAAGGTTCTCATAGTACAAAGGAGGTGTAAATGTGAAAATGACTGGAAGGGTCATTACAAACTTCAATTAGGATTGATTAATTGCCTTAGATTAAATTTACTATATTGTTAGATTTGGTTTTAACTATGCGTGAAGGTCTCTCAACCCAAGAGCATATCTATTTTTGGTTCTCTCGAACCCCAAAACCAATTAAAATAACCAACCAAAATATGCTTGAGTAGACTAAACTATCTCTCTAGCTTCAACCCTTAGATGAGAAATCCCAAATCCTCACCATTAAATCCTTACCCAATTCCAATTCCCTTACTCAAGAAAAATTTAAATTAGAGAACTCAATCAATGTTTGCAGTCATTAATTTTATAAATAAAACTCAAGGCGTTCAATGAATATAATCAATTTGAATATCAAACAATCAATACCCAATAAATACTACATACCCATTATTGCACACGCCCCTAGAAGAGAATTTAGCTACTCATATCAATGGAAAATAAGATTATACCATGTAGGTGTTCCTTAATTCCATCAATAATAAGAATTTAAACTCAAATCCAAGCTTTGATGCTCAAGAATGGTGTTTCCCAATATGGGGAAGATGAAGTCACCAAGTGTACTTTCTTCCTTCCTAAGAGTACTACAAATTGAGAAACAAATCTGAATATTGCTAAATGGAATGTGTCTACACTGATCCCCAAAAATGTTTTTGAAAACCCCTAAATACTCTTGGAAAATTTGGACAAAAATACCCTTTGGGATACTTGCGTGTCACCTGCGCTTCACCTGTGGCTGCTAGTCTTCACTTACAGTTCACATGTATAGAAGAAAACGACCAGTTCTTTATCTCTCTTATGTGTTGCACCTGCGAGCCACAGGTGGTCACATGAGGGACGCATCATAAGTGCAACTTCAGTTCTTGATGTACGTCCATAGGTGGGCTCCTACATTTTGCAAATGCATCCTTTCAACTTGACTTCTTTCCTTAGTTCTTTGCTGGGATTTTTGCCTTTCTTTCTTTCACATTGGTTTCAAATTCTTGTTCATCATCAAATCTTAGGAATACCTGCAGATAAGAGATAAATGTCATAAAATCCATCTAATAAGAACAAGCTTGAGGCAATAATTTGTGCTTAAGAGCTAAATAAGTTGGTGGCTTACCAACTTATCAAACCCCCAAACTTTAACTATTGCTTGTCCTCAAGCAAAATATTCACAAAGGCAAAGGATTGATTCAATCTTAAAGACAAAGGATCATACTACGACTCCTATGACTCAAACAAACAATTCAAATAAGAATACTCAACACAAGCACTAATCTCAATTGGTACAACCATAAATACAAGGCAATAAAAATCATTTCAACGAACCACAAACCACGAACTGGGCCTGTGGACAGGGCACGTGGAATCAGATCAGAGACCAGATGATTCTCTTTGAGAACCATGAACTATTTCTACAGATCATGGATTGATCCATGAGTCATGGACCCAGTTCATGGAACCATACCTGAGGATCAATAGAAGGCCCATGATCCACGAGTTGGATCAACGACTCATGGAAAAGTTTCCACGAGCTGTGGACTACCCTCATGGAACCCATTCCAGTAGATCAAAATTTCTGCCCAAGAACCACGATAGGGTTCCATGGGCCATGGAAGTATCCATGTACCATGGTTTCCACTCGTGGAACTTGAGTCACAAATTTCAGCAGTTTTTCTTTTAAAATTTTAAGGGGCATTCTGGACTTTTCTATCTCTTGTAAGGCCTAAGACATGTCGTTTCGCTTAGTCTAAGACTAATTAAGTAGTCAAAAGCTACCTAAACCTCCCATTCCCAAGTAATAATCTGACACTTAGAGAAATAGAGCAAAGAAGCGTTAGTTCTCTCAAGAACAAGCAAGAGGTCTTCTTCAAGCTCAGCCCAAATCCAAGGATTTCACTATAGAATCTTCTTCCAGGTATGTGGAATTTCTTCAGTGGGTTCCTTTCATCCATTGAATCTATCAATACAGTTCCTCAGTTCTCAAACCTAGGGTTCCTAAACTTTATGAAACCCTTGCAATTCAGATTCTATTGCTTGTATGATATTTATTGCATGTTTTCTTGGGAACCTAGTATATTCACGTGTACAAACATTAGTAACCCTAGCTTGTGCCAATTCCAGTACTCATAAGTTATACTTGTAAGTCGGATGATTCAGACAGTCATGCTTCAGAATTGGAATACTATCAGTTTCAGTATTTTTATATTGCATTCTAATATGATTATCAGTATTTGAGCTATCCAGTATTTCAGATTTTGCATTCATTGCTTATGTAATCAGTAAGGAGTAGACTTAGCACTGAGTGGACAAAGGGATGAAGGCTCACACACCAGTTTAGGCTGAGACCTCTGGTAGAAGTCCCTGAGTCCCAGAACTACGTCGCCACCATCGGTTCTAAATGGGTTTTTCGTCATATTAGGCTTGACACCCGTATCCCTTGTGGACATCACTTTAGTGGATCCAGGTCAGATTTGTTTGTACCATTGGCAAGGTATGAACACCCTTCCATCTAGGGTTACAGGTTGGCCCTACAGTTAACTTAGCTTGGGGTATGTCGGTTAATAGTAGCCCTTATAGTCAGACTCATATTGCATTGACCTTGTACTCAGTATTTATTTCAATTATTCAGTTCAGCTCAACATGTTATAGTATTCATGTTAGCTACCTGGTCACTACATTAAACTTATCCTTTAGTTTATGCTTCCGTGTGTATTTCCATGTTCAACCTTTATGTTGTACAACTTTGCATATATCCCGCATGCTCAGTACATTCAGAAAAGGAGAAATTGTGTGGAGTGATATGAAAGGGTTGTAACAACTATATACTAACTTTTGTAACCTCTCTTCTTTTTCTAGTTGTCTTGATTCTTGTGAGGTATACTTGGAAACTAGCCTAGTGATGCACTTTAAGTAATGAAGAATCATGAGGTGCTAGAAATCTTCCCAAAGTAGCATATGTTTGCTAATATTGAAAAACAAGGTGAATGCAATCCTTCCTATGAGCTAAAAAGTAACAAAAAAGCTAAGCCTTACACTTTGTCAAAAGTAGAAGATCCTTGAGTGGTTAGTAGCTAATTGAGTGTAACTGATAACTTGTATATATGTGAGCTTAAGGATTCTTTACCTTGTGATGATCTTGATGGAACCTTGTTGCACAATGATAATGCCTTTGTTGTGAGTGCCCAAACACTGGTTGATCCTATAGATGACCTAATTGATTCTTCTAGTAAGATCGAGTGTCCACCTAGTGTTAGCACTTGTGACTTGAGTGAAAATATATTATTATGTCATAGGGGTAGTCAAATGCCAGTTGGCTATAATGGTGGTAATCATGTGCGTGATTCTTTTGAACTTGATATGCTACCAACTCGTGTTCATTATGGTATTGACTAATTTTCTTGTAAAGATGACCTACTAATTGAGGAGTTGTGTGATGTGATAAGTGAACCTCAATTTAGTGATAGTAATGATATAGTTGGTCATATAGTTATTCATCTAGGATCTTTACTTAGAGGTGATGATTTTGTAGGTGTTGATTTCATTTCTTATTCATGTCATGGATCTTTAGGTGGAGTATGAACTTAGGGATAATCTCTTATTCAATGATGACATGACTAATGTGAATGATGAACATAGTGGTGTGTCTTATAATTTTGCAAGTGTAGCCACCCTTGAAGGCTACCAATTATTTGAAAATCTATTATAGTGTGATTAAAGACTTTTCGATGGTAGAAATCTCTTCCTAGAAGAAGATAGTATGTTTATTGGAAGGGATGATGTTCAAAAGGAATGTGAGGTATGTGCTACAATTATCCCTTTAGCTTTATGTGTTCCCATTCTTCGTCAACGCCTTAATGTGCTTGAATCAACGAGTTCACCTACTAATAAGAATATATTAGATGAAGTTGACATGTGTGACATCTTTCTATATTATTTATTTGCATATGATAACACTCATGCCTTTGAGTGGAGTATTATGTGAAGATAAGAGTGTTAATGGGTCATATGGGTGTTTGCTTAATCCATTTTCGTGGAATTTCTTTCTATTTGACCCCGGTAATAAAATAGAATGTGGCACTTGTGGTGTGTTGCTTGGTCAAAATGACAAGCGAGTTGTGGCTTGGAAGAGTCCATGGATGTTCAATACTTTTTGTCACCTTCATAGGGTTAGACAATTTGAAGTATCAAATGGGACTCTTGGGAGCATGCTTGATATCATGAATAGAGGGAACCCAACTTCTTAGTAGGACCATTTATTTTTGATTGAATTGGTTTCTAATTGATTCCTCAGCACCTCTAGTGTCATGACTTTATTTGTAAACTCACTTTTCATAGGAAGTTGTCTTAAAAGGAAGGGTAATGTGTACTTAAATGTCATGATTCCATCCTTGGGTATTCCAACTTGTAGTGATTTTCTTGCTAGCACTCTTGAGCATGTTAGAACTCTTGTATATGGTAACACTTTCGATGGGTATCATATTCTTGTTTCCTTTCTCTACTAACTCTTCACATATGATGATGTCCATGTTTTGATGGGATTTATTTTATATAGATGTAGGGATTTTTGGGGTTGGTCTATTTGTTTTTGTGACCAAACTATGTGGGTCTTTCATATCTTTGACCTCAATAAATCCTCATGGGTGTTTGAACCAATGGTGACACCACCTTTGGTATGGTTTTATGGCAGAATAGGGAAACAATTATGTCTTAGGACCTTTGAGGTTTCTTTGTTCCATGATATTTCTCATAGCCGGATCCTTTGTACGTTGTACAATGCATTGCTTTTATTGAACACAAGGGATTCTTGGTGGTATTTCAAATTTATGCCTCCTTCGCATGATGATATTGGTGTTAACCCTCATGCTAACCCTTATACTATGAGGATTTCTTGGTTGCTTGCCCTTCTTGTGTTTTTGCAAGGTTAATATTCGAGGAAGAATCCTTTTGAAGAAGGGGAGGATGATATGATCACAGTTAGCTTGGAGCACATTACGAGGGGATTAAACATATGGATGATATCTTGGAGCTCAAAGGAAGCCATGGAGCAACAAATACACAAGACCATGGGCGATCAAGATGTCATTGGAGCAATTTAGAAGGGCCTTTTTGAGTTATTTCCAAAATAGTCGCTTTTGGGCTATTTTTATATTAGGCCATTTGTGTAAAGGCAATAACTATAAATAGTTATCTTAGCCATTTTTCATACATAGATGATTGAATTGTCTTAAATAGACTTGATATTTGGTTACTCTAGCTTAGGATAGTGATTGGGTTCAACTCCAATTGTTACCTTAGTTGAGTGATTAGGGTAGATTCTCGAATTGCTTGTGTTATCTTCTTCCCTTGATTGATTAATGAGTTATCATCTTGTGAATTCAATTTTATTTCTCGTACATTTGATTGAGTTCTCTTCTTCCTTGGTCTATTTGTGAATTCATTTAGGACTATCTTTCTCCTGTTCTCATACCTTTTTCTAATCTATCCCTCTATCTTCAATATGTGTTGTTTAATTTAGTATTTTTGATATCGATTTTAATCATCTCGATTGAGATCATTTTCATTTTGGTATCAGAGCTTACGGTTTAAGAGTTTATCCATCAGTTCTTAAGGCTTAGGTCCATAAATTTGAGAAAAACAAAAAACATCCAAAACAGGAGTCCAAAAAAATCAAAAAGTTTGCTTTTGTTCGTGTTTTGTTTGAGTTTCCAACACTAGAATCATGATTCTCTAATGTTTAGGGGGTCTAAATTTGAAATTTGTGTTGATTTGGTGGTCTTTCCAAATTTTACCATTGTTAAGCTTCAAAAATGTTAAGTGGGTTTGATATTTTAGGTTAAATTGGAGCTTGAAAATTATCAGGATTTGTTCTTCATAGCAAGGAGAGCCTAAATCTCAAATTTTGTGGAATTTGGAGCTAAAATGAAGAAGTTATGAAAATTTGAAGTTCAACTTGACTTCTTTCCTTAGTTCTTTGCTGGGATTTTTGCCTTTCTTTCTTTCACATTGGTTTCAAATTCTTGTTCATCATCAAATCTTAGGAATACCTGCAGATAAGAGATAAATGTCATAAAATCCATCTAATAAGAACAAGCTTGAGGCAATAATTTGTGCTTAAGAGCTAAATAAGTTGGTGGCTTACCAACTTATCAAACCCCCAAACTTTAACTATTGCTTGTCCTCAAGCAAAATATTCACAAAGGCAAAGGATTGATTCAATCTTAAAGACAAAGGATCATACTACGACTCCTATGACTCAAACAAACAATTCAAATAAGAATACTCAACACAAGCACTAATCTCAATTGGTACAACCATAAATACAAGGCAATAAAAATCATTTCAACGAACCACAAACCACGAACTGGGCCTGTGGACAGGGCACGTGGAATCAGATCAGAGACCAGATGATTCTCTTTGAGAACCATGAACTATTTCTACAGATCATGGATTGATCCATGAGTCATGGACCCAGTTCATGGAACCATACCTGAGGATCAATAGAAGGCCCATGATCCACGAGTTGGATCAACGACTCATGGAAAAGTTTCCACGAGCTGTGGACTACCCTCATGGAACCCATTCCAGTAGATCAAAATTTCTGCCCAAGAACCACGATAGGGTTCCATGGGCCATGGAAGTATCCATGTACCATGGTTTCCACTCGTGGAACTTGAGTCACAAATTTCAGCAGTTTTTCTTTTAAAATTTTAAGGGGCATTCTGGACTTTTCTATCTCTTGTAAGGCCTAAGACATGTCGTTTCGCTTAGTCTAAGACTAATTAAGTAGTCAAAAGCTACCTAAACCTCCCATTCCCAAGTAATAATCTGACACTTAGAGAAATAGAGCAAAGAAGCGTTAGTTCTCTCAAGAACAAGCAAGAGGTCTTCTTCAAGCTCAGCCCAAATCCAAGGATTTCACTATAGAATCTTCTTCCAGGTATGTGGAATTTCTTCAGTGGGTTCCTTTCATCCATTGAATCTATCAATACAGTTCCTCAGTTCTCAAACCTAGGGTTCCTAAACTTTATGAAACCCTTGCAATTCAGATTCTATTGCTTGTATGATATTTATTGCATGTTTTCTTGGGAACCTAGTATATTCACGTGTACAAACATTAGTAACCCTAGCTTGTGCCAATTCCAGTACTCATAAGTTATACTTGTAAGTCGGATGATTCAGACAGTCATGCTTCAGAATTGGAATACTATCAGTTTCAGTATTTTTATATTGCATTCTAATATGATTATCAGTATTTGAGCTATCCAGTATTTCAGATTTTGCATTCATTGCTTATGTAATCAGTAAGGAGTAGACTTAGCACTGAGTGGACAAAGGGATGAAGGCTCACACACCAGTTTAGGCTGAGACCTCTGGTAGAAGTCCCTGAGTCCCAGAACTACGTCGCCACCATCGGTTCTAAATGGGTTTTTCGTCATATTAGGCTTGACACCCGTATCCCTTGTGGACATCACTTTAGTGGATCCAGGTCAGATTTGTTTGTACCATTGGCAAGGTATGAACACCCTTCCATCTAGGGTTACAGGTTGGCCCTACAGTTAACTTAGCTTGGGGTATGTCGGTTAATAGTAGCCCTTATAGTCAGACTCATATTGCATTGACCTTGTACTCAGTATTTATTTCAATTATTCAGTTCAGCTCAACATGTTATAGTATTCATGTTAGCTACCTGGTCACTACATTAAACTTATCCTTTAGTTTATGCTTCCGTGTGTATTTCCATGTTCAACCTTTATGTTGTACAACTTTGCATATATCCCGCATGCTCAGTACATTCAGAAAAGGAGAAATTGTGTGGAGTGATATGAAAGGGTTGTAACAACTATATACTAACTTTTGTAACCTCTCTTCTTTTTCTAGTTGTCTTGATTCTTGTGAGGTATACTTGGAAACTAGCCTAGTGATGCACTTTAAGTAATGAAGAATCATGAGGTGCTAGAAATCTTCCCAAAGTAGCATATGTTTGCTAATATTGAAAAACAAGGTGAATGCAATCCTTCCTATGAGCTAAAAAGTAACAAAAAAGCTAAGCCTTACACTTTGTCAAAAGTAGAAGATCCTTGAGTGGTTAGTAGCTAATTGAGTGTAACTGATAACTTGTATATATGTGAGCTTAAGGATTCTTTACCTTGTGATGATCTTGATGGAACCTTGTTGCACAATGATAATGCCTTTGTTGTGAGTGCCCAAACACTGGTTGATCCTATAGATGACCTAATTGATTCTTCTAGTAAGATCGAGTGTCCACCTAGTGTTAGCACTTGTGACTTGAGTGAAAATATATTATTATGTCATAGGGGTAGTCAAATGCCAGTTGGCTATAATGGTGGTAATCATGTGCGTGATTCTTTTGAACTTGATATGCTACCAACTCGTGTTCATTATGGTATTGACTAATTTTCTTATAAAGATGACCTACTAATTGAGGAGTTGTGTGATGTGATAAGTGAACCTCAATTTAGTGATAGTAATGATATAGTTGGTCATATAGTTATTCATCTAGGATCTTTACTTAGAGGTGATGATTTTGTAGGTGTTGATTTCATTTCTTATTCATGTCATGGATCTTTAGGTGGAGTATGAACTTAGGGATAATCTCTTATTCAATGATGACATGACTAATGTGAATGATGAACATAGTGGTGTGTCTTATAATTTTGCAAGTGTAGCCACCCTTGAAGGCTACCAATTATTTGAAAATCTATTATAGTGTGATTAAAGACTTTTCGATGGTAGAAATCTCTTCCTAGAAGAAGATAGTATGTTTATTGGAAGGGATGATGTTCAAAAGGAATGTGAGGTATGTGCTACAATTATCCCTTTAGCTTTATGTGTTCCCATTCTTCGTCAACGCCTTAATGTGCTTGAATCAACGAGTTCACCTACTAATAAGAATATATTAGATGAAGTTGACATGTGTGACATCTTTCTATATTATTTATTTGCATATGATAACACTCATGCCTTTGAGTGGAGTATTATGTGAAGATAAGAGTGTTAATGGGTCATATGGGTGTTTGCTTAATCCATTTTCGTGGAATTTCTTTCTATTTGACCCCGGTAATAAAATAGAATGTGGCACTTGTGGTGTGTTGCTTGGTCAAAATGACAAGCGAGTTGTGGCTTGGAAGAGTCCATGGATGTTCAATACTTTTTGTCACCTTCATAGGGTTAGACAATTTGAAGTATCAAATGGGACTCTTGGGAGCATGCTTGATATCATGAATAGAGGGAACCCAACTTCTTAGTAGGACCATTTATTTTTGATTGAATTGGTTTCTAATTGATTCCTCAGCACCTCTAGTGTCATGACTTTATTTGTAAACTCACTTTTCATAGGAAGTTGTCTTAAAAGGAAGGGTAATGTGTACTTAAATGTCATGATTCCATCCTTGGGTATTCCAACTTGTAGTGATTT
Organism: Jaltomata sinuosa; assembly: GCA_003996215.1. Taxonomy (NCBI): domain Eukaryota; kingdom Viridiplantae; phylum Streptophyta; class Magnoliopsida; order Solanales; family Solanaceae; genus Jaltomata; species Jaltomata sinuosa. The sequence goes on along the minus strand of QJPP01000134.1, from coordinate 178,630 downwards.
TCTTGCTAGCACTCTTGAGCATGTTAGAACTCTTGTATATGGTAACACTTTCGATGGGTATCATATTCTTGTTTCCTTTCTCTACTAACTCTTCACATATGATGATGTCCATGTTTTGATGGGATTTATTTTATATAGATGTAGGGATTTTTGGGGTTGGTCTATTTGTTTTTGTGACCAAACTATGTGGGTCTTTCATATCTTTGACCTCAATAAATCCTCATGGGTGTTTGAACCAATGGTGACACCACCTTTGGTATGGTTTTATGGCAGAATAGGGAAACAATTATGTCTTAGGACCTTTGAGGTTTCTTTGTTCCATGATATTTCTCATAGCCGGATCCTTTGTACGTTGTACAATGCATTGCTTTTATTGAACACAAGGGATTCTTGGTGGTATTTCAAATTTATGCCTCCTTCGCATGATGATATTGGTGTTAACCCTCATGCTAACCCTTATACTATGAGGATTTCTTGGTTGCTTGCCCTTCTTGTGTTTTTGCAAGGTTAATATTCGAGGAAGAATCCTTTTGAAGAAGGGGAGGATGATATGATCACAGTTAGCTTGGAGCACATTACGAGGGGATTAAACATATGAATGATATCTTGGAGCTCAAAGGAAGCCATGGAGCAACAAATACACAAGACCATGGGCGATCAAGATGTCATTGGAGCAATTTAGAAGGGCCCTTTTGAGTTATTTCCAAAATAGTCGCTTTTGGGCTATTTTTATATTAGGCCATTTGTGTAAAGGCAATAACTATAAATAGTTATCTTAGCCATTTTTCATACATAGATGATTGAATTGTCTTAAATAGACTTGATATTTGGTTACTCTAGCTTAGGATAGTGATTGGGTTCAACTCCAATTGTTACCTTAGTTGAGTGATTAGGGTAGATTCTCGAATTGCTTGTGTTATCTTCTTCCCTTGATTGATTAATGAGTTATCATCTTGTGAATTCAATTTTATTTCTCGTACATTTGATTGAGTTCTCTTCTTCCTTGGTCTATTTGTGAATTCATTTAGGACTATCTTTCTCCTGTTCTCATACCTTTTTCTAATCTATCCCTCTATCTTCAATATGTGTTGTTTAATTTAGTATTTTTGATATCGATTTTAATCATCTCGATTGAGATCATTTTCATTTTGGTATCAGAGCTTACGGTTTAAGAGTTTATCCATCAGTTCTTAAGGCTTAGGTCCATAAATTTGAGAAAAACAAAAAACATCCAAAACAGGAGTCCAAAAAAATCAAAAAGTTTGCTTTTGTTCGTGTTTTGTTTGAGTTTCCAACACTAGAATCATGATTCTCTAATGTTTAGGGGGTCTAAATTTGAAATTTGTGTTGATTTGGTGGTCTTTCCAAATTTTACCATTGTTAAGCTTCAAAAATGTTAAGTGGGTTTGATATTTTAGGTTAAATTGGAGCTTGAAAATTATCAGGATTTGTTCTTCATAGCAAGGAGAGCCTAAATCTCAAATTTTGTGGAATTTGGAGCTAAAATGAAGAAGTTATGAAAATTTGAAGTTCATTGTTTCCATAGTGTTCTTCATAGCTTGAAGATGGAAGAAATGAGTTCATTTTAAACTTGGAATTAAGGGCTAAAAATTATTGAGTTTGTTTGTGGTGCTGAAAGGAGATCATGTTTAAAATTTTGTGAAAATTAAAGTAAAATTGAGTGAGTTATGAATTTTTGAAGTTCATCTATATTCATGGTGTTCTTCATGAAATTCATATCTTCTTGGGGAAGACTCTTCAAAAAGTGGTGTTTAATCCAAAAAGAAAGGAAGGAAAAAATGTAAAGGTGTTTTTGGCCCCAAAGGCGTACAAAAGATATCTGAAAATTGAGGGAAAAAAAGAAATATCTAGCTCAACTAAGCACCCAAAGAGACGCTAACAACTATCCAGAGGGCTCACCTGTATCAACTACCACGTAATTTACACGTTAGATTCCGCACAAAGTCGTTTCCTCATCAGCTGCTGTGTTGAGCCATCCAGAAAAATTGCTCAACCTCAGTGAATTCAGCTCCCATGTCCAGCAATCAGCTCGCGTTCCTGCGTCAGCTTTCTTGCCTCTAGCGATGGCTCCAACGGCTCCAGCCTCTTCAGTGATGGCTCCAGGCTGATTTTAGCCTGCCAACATCATTTTTAAAGTATTTTTCAAGTTTTTTCTCCATAGAATTCAATCCAATTTCTTCCCAAATGATTTTCTTAGGTCAAATCTTGGTAAATTAGTTTCTTATCGTTAAATCGACCTTCTTTTAGGTTCATAACTTGATTGTAATTAGTAGTTTACCCTACTAAATATTATCAAGTTCTTTGAGTCCGATATATTTTTTCTTGTTCTTTTCTTTGTGTGTTTTTCCAATTATATTTTGTAGATTAATTTCTTGATTCTAATCCTTTTAGATTTATTTGAGTCGTCCTTGTTTCAAGAGTTACAAGGAACCATTGCTCCACAAGGATATATAACCTTTAATTGATTAAGTGGAGCTAGTGACATTATCAATTTGGGAAAGAGGTTGTAGAAGGTAAGTTGAGAGTTCATATAAAGAGTGGCATGAGGATCTTATTACTAACTTTTTTGCTAGTTTTGTAGGTACAAAAGGAGGTATAAGGAAGAATCTTATCAATAGCCTCAGAATCTTTTGAAGGCGAGTTTTATGAAGGCTACGATTGTGATCATGATCAATATGGTGAGAACTACTACTTCGGAGATGGATGTGAAATGAATGGAGATTATGGCCCTTATGATGAACATGAAAGAGTAAACGTATCGTATGATGAATCTGATAGTGAAGATGAAGGGTATAGGTTCTCATATTACACACCATGGTGATGAAGGTGATGTGATAGTATAAACACATATAACCATAGGCTTTCCCTTTATGTATTTTTCCAATAATATAGAGTTGCAAAGCTCTAAATCACTAAGGACTTGTGGATAACTATGATGGTTAGGGTCAAGGGAGAAATTCAATTTAGGATGAGTGACTAAACCTCCGTAATGCTTTCATTGGATTTCAACAACACCTCTCACATTGATGATTTTACTTCACCTTATTTCTCCCTCTTATATACCAAGTTTTCTCCCAAACTTTTCATTCCAACACTTTTTTTAAACACTTTGAGCATTTAAAAGGAAGGGTAGCACCAATTCACTTATTTTTATTTCTTTCCTCAATCATTGATCTTTTCAACCATTTCACAATATTTTCACTAGGTGCTACCCCCAAACATAAGCTCATTATCTATTTTAGGCTTTGACTGCATATACCCCCACAATTAGGCTTTTGCCTACATCAATCACCCCATATTTTCATTCATTCCCCCCCAACTTAATTGTTTAGCCTAGATCTTTATTTACTAAGCAATTAGGGAGATAGGGTGCCAAAGATAGAGGATTTCAAAAAGGCAAAGATGTGTAACATGGTTTCCAAGAAAAGGTTAAAGGGTGAAAGGGGTTTACAAGGACTCATTGCAAGGGGAGGAACTTTTCGGTAAAGTGACTATCCAAAGAAGGCCTAAGGTCATTATCTAAGCCAAGCAAGGTCTAGGATTTTTCCTTGAATAATATTCCGGGCAAGTTCTAGACTACACGCATACTCAAGAACATACTAAGATCTTACCACACAAGGCATCACAAATACTTGGAGTTATAAGATATTCTCAAACTCAATTAAAATGAATGGCTTTTGACAAGCTATTCCAAAGTTTAAGCAATTAATCTGTTAACAAAATGCCAAACAAAGAATTTAAATATCATGACAAGAGAATGCTTGAATTCTTTCCCCCTCTTTTTTTAAATTCAAAACATTTGCTAAGAAAATTTTGGTGGTCCCACTCAAGATAAGTTTGATATAGACTTGACATAAGAATTAAAACTTACATTTTCTCTTAAGAAAGTCATCTCTCAATCTATCATAAGGAATTGCCACCTGGTTTGACAATAAAAACAAAGAAAAGAAAAAAATTCTCCTTGGAAAAAAACCGTGGTATAAAGAAAACCCTCAGAGTTTATTATAACTACTATTAATAAACACAAATTTGAACTATGCACTCATGAATCATTTAAAAATGAAGCATGATGAAGGCACTAAGCGCAAATTTGCAAGCATAGCAAAATTAAGCCCGACGAGGGTGAAATAACATAAGCATCAAGGGACAAATAGTATCTAAAATTACAAACCATGAGCCTATCAAGGGACAAATAGTATCTAAAAATAAAAGCCAAGCCGAACACGAGCAATCAAAATCCATGTATCAAAGTAATGTAAACAAGCCTGACAAGGGAACCAAATCAATCCATTAAAATAAGTACACCCACCCTAAACTAAAAATATGCATTGTCCCTAATGCACATGAATATAAGTGACTAAGGGATGAGTGTGAGGAATCCTTGATGGGCACTAAGACTCAAAGTGCCTATCCCTTGAAGTCAAAGAATCTGTGGTTGTTGCTTCGAGAAACTACACCCGAGCAGGGACAATATCATCATGTTGAATCTCCTGGGAGCTAGGTCCAGCTCCATCTCTACAAGAGTGGATAGTCTTTTGAGAGTCTCACCACCTGCTATGTCCATGGGGATACAGTGCGGTCCTCCTCCATCTCTGAACCATCGATAACTTTTTCTCCTCCAAGTGGGTCATCAATAGGACCCTTCCCCGTACAAGGTAATGCCATGGCATGATCCAAGAAACTGAGATCCAGAGTGAAATGAGTTGCAGTCATCTTTACCTTATCCATATCCATTCTTATTATAGCGACCGACCCCTCGAGAGTGTCAAATCATGAACACAACTTACCAAAACTCTCAAACATAGGTGTCATGGCCTCTTTAATTGATTTTCAAATGAGATAAGGGATCTCCTTAGCTATCTTGGTAAGTTGACTATGGTTGTTGTGAGTCATATATGTAAGCTTTGAGAGGCCACTACTTGAAGGAGGCTGAGAAGGTAAAAGAGTCCTAGGAGGCATGGATTCTTGTGGAGCATGTCACACTATCTTGGGAGTAGGAATATCAGAACCAGACTAGGTGAAAGAGGCCTCATGAGCATTAGTGGTTGCACCCAAAACCTCAAGACTAGCAAAGGAACCCTTAGACACGGCTAAATCTCTAGCAAGCTTCCTCTTTTTCACCTTAGGAGCTTCTGCATCTTTCTTATGGTCTATATCAATCACACCATCGTCAAAACTCGACCTATTAAGATGATCAAAGTAGGGCACACAACCTCGAGCACAAAATCTTACTAATGAGGACTTGGAAAGGTAAGGAAATGGTCTTTCAATGATCTCTTTTTTTATTTTACACCGCCATAATCTCGCTGAAGTTAATGTGTATATGCTTCATCATACAAGCAACCAATATGGTTGTTTCTATGTTAACAACTTAGTCATTCTTTGATGGAATAGACCGGTAGCAAATAAAGTCGAGCCATAACTTGGATTAAAACTTGAGGTCTTGATGAGGTATTTCACAACCAACTGTGGCCATAGGGGTTATCCCATAGCAATAATCATGACAACCCACTTGTACTAGTTGTCTTTAATTGAAATCTTCTCATTGTATACATCTCCCGATGCTATAGGAGAGCCTAAATAAATGGAATTGATTTCTTAAGGTGTGATGTCAATCATCTTTCCCCACACCAAAATAGAAGATAAGAAGGGAAATGTGTCAACGAGTCCTTGATGCTTCATAGAATCTTGTTTTGCCTGATAGGAGGCATAAAACACTTGCACTAGTTCATTATAATAAACCCCCAATGAATAATCCACAAAAGGTGACCAATAACGCTCAGTGAACTCTTTTGTCATATCTAAGAAGTCATCCTTCAACCCTGCCAAATTGAACCACCTTTCAGGTGTTAATGTCAGTCTCTCACAGAAACTCAGATAATTGGGCTTCATTCCCTCAACACAAAAATGGATTTTTTCCTCTTCATTCATAGGTACAGGAGGGACCACAGGGTCCTTGGCTTTACTATTAGCCTTGCTTTAACTCTTAGGCAGAGCCTTTTAAGCATTTCTATTAGGGTTGGACCTGTTTGAAGACATATTTTTGCAAAACAATGTGAGTGGCCATGAAAATAAAGGAAACAAAATATTTTTGAATTTTAGAGTTTAGGCAAAAAAAATTAACTGAAAGAAGCAAAGAAATAAGAGGAAAAGAATTCAAAATGAAAAGAGTAGCAGGGATTGACTGCTCGGCTCTTGCGTGCCACAAGTAAGGACATATGGCTCATAAGTAAAGAGCAGAGCTGAAAAGGTGGCCTTGGGACATTTGGGGTCACTTTTCCTTCACTTGCGTCTCGCAAGTGGAGAGTTACGGGCTGCAAGGGCCACACAAGTTGCAGAAAGTGAAGGGTAAACCTTCTACTTAGCACTTGTATTGTACTTTTTTTTCGCAAGGTAACACATGTGTTTCGCAAGTGTTTATCAGTGAACAATCCTTTTGAACATATTCAATTTAAACACTTGAACAAATTTTTGACCAAGAGCTTAGCCCTAACGGGTACTCGGACTTCACCGAAAGACTGAACAATAATATTTCAACCATATTCGACATTTTAAGCTCAAAAATGACAATTTCCCTTAGGAAGGATGTCATGAATCATCAAGCAACACGCTCAAGAAATTATAATCACCACATGACGCATATGAATCTCATAGTCTCAACCAATTCACTCACCAAACTAGATATTCAAATTAGTATAAGAATGAACACATGTTAAGCATCTATCTTATCCAACAAAACACTTCTTTGACCAAAAACTCAATTACAATGATGATTTGCCCTTAAAAATGACATCACCTAATCTATCATCGGGCCAATCCATTCAACATAATCGAGTGGGGTTACTCAAACTTCACCCCCAACTAATGTTTTACATCATGCATCAATATGAACAATCAAGCATAAACAATATCAAACACAATCCATCATTCTAGTATATGACATGATTACCATAGGCCCAAAAACATACTTCAATCATAACAAACCAAAGCAATTGGGGAATAGGAAATAACAACTAGCATGTTCATAATAATAATCCAACTAATAAAAAATTTAGACTTCAAACATAAAGGAGCATACCACAAGTGATTTGAGAGAGTGAGATAGCAAGAGAATTGGAGCTTGAAGCTCTTGACAATGACGAAGCTGAGCTCACTAAAAAATGACAGCAGTGGCGATGATGATGATTGGCAGAGTCGTGGTGGTGGTGAACGATATTCAGAGAAAGAGATTTGAGAGTGTGAAGATTGTGGTTTCGAAAATAGAGGTTTAGAAAGTTAAAATGGAGAAGAAGAAGAAAGGTGGGTTGAGGGGTTTGGAGAAGAAGAGGCGTAGGTCAAAGCCAGATTGGGTTGTTCAATGAGTTAGGTAAAGAAAATTTAAAACCATATATGTGCTTATGTCTCACCTACGGCCACAAGTCACATGCAAGTGATGATTTTAATGATTTTTTTGTGCAGATGTTCTGATTTGACTTTTTTTCCACTTGCGGTTCACATGTGATCTTTTGTGTTTCGTAAGTGACACATAAATGGCTGATATTTCAAACTTTCTACCAGCTTTTTTGTTAAGGCTTTCGGCCTACCTGCATGCCACAAGTGAGCACTTGTGGAGAACATGTGTAATGCATGTTCCTTCCAGTGAACCCCTTTGAGTATTTTGAACTTTTTCCCAAACTTTTGCATTCTCGCATACTAAAATAACATAAATAAAGTAAAAAATCAAATAACACTTGGTTTACCTCCCAAGAAATGCTTGATTTAACATTGTGGCACAATGATAGTACCTCAATGATCAAGGAATATTCGGAGGAATGCCAAGAAGATCGTCCACTTTTCATCCAATGCATCAGATGTACTTCCTCAAGACGGTCACCAAAGCTTCTCTTTGCCTTATCCTCAACTCCTTGGAGGTAGAAATTGGGAAGGTGTCATTAGGACTAAGATAGACATTCTTGTGGTCCCTTACAACTAGCTCTTCACAATTCACAAGACTTTCCTCAAATGACTCCTCTATAAATTCTTCTTCACACTTTATCTTAACCAATTCTTCACTTGTTTCAATCAAGGAAACAACTCAATACATACGTTGAAGGTGACCTCTTCTTTGCCAACACAAAATATTAGTGCTCCTCATTCAACATTAACAAGGGCAAGATGATAACGGGAATACAACAAACAAGAAGAAAAGAAGGAAAAGATATGAGAATTAATATCTAGGAATTGAAATTATGGGCAACAAGGGGCTAAAACCCTCACCTCCCAATTGATTCCAACAACTAGAAACTAATTCAACTCAACTAATCAAGGAAACCTAAATGAAATCCACAAGTGGGAGACCTTCGATTAATTAAGCAAAGAAGTTAAACTAACAATTAAGAGAGTCACCCTAATCACTCACTAATTCCTTAAGGGAATTACACTAAGCCTTACACTAGCAACTACAAGTTTTAGAGTATCAATCTTCAATATGCAAAAACTAAAGCTTCCAATATGAAGAAAAACTACTACTTATACTAGGGAATAAGAAGACACTAGCTAGTACAATTTTGCCCTTAATGAAGTAAGGGCCTTGTTTGGTTGCCTTCTTTAGGGAATTCTTGAATTCCCCCTTCCACCTCACTTTAATGGACCACCCACACATTGTATGCTTTCCTTTGGGATTCTTCAAGCTTCTCCAATGTTTCCCTTTTCATGAACATTGCTTGAAGGTCTTGGAGATCTTTAGCTTGACTACGTGTGAAAGGCCTTGAAGGATAAGTGCCATCCAAGATAGTACCATCCATGCTTTCCAATCTAGTATCATCCTCCCCATCTTGAAAAGGATTCGTCCTCGAATCCAATGGATCACCTACAACACAAGGAGAAAGATCACTAACATTGAAAACATTATGAACATTATACTCACTTGGTAAGTCAATCATGTATGCATTATCATTTATCCGCTTGAGCACTTTGAAGGGTTCGTCGCCCCTTGGGCTTAGCTTTCCTTTTCAAACTTGTGGGAACCTCTCCTTTCGGAAATGAACCCACACCCAATCTTTCGGGTTGAAAATCACTTCCTTTCTTCCACGATTCTTTCGGTTGGCCACCTTTGAATTGTTCTTTTCAATGGCCTCTTTTACCTTGGAATGAATGTCCATCATCTCATTTTCTCTTTGTTCAGCATCTAGGCTCACAACAACATGGCTAGAAAAGGAGTCATAGTTAATGGAAACAAAGGCTTAAAGCCATAACATGCTTCAAAGGGGGACATTCCAATAGAAGAATGGAAAGACCGGTTATATGCAAATTTTATCAAGGGTAAATGGTCTTCCCAAGTGGTTGGGGTGCCCCTAATCATACACCTAAGCATGCTTCCAAGAGTCCGGTTGACTACTTTGGTTTGTCCATACATTTGAGGATGACAAGAAGTAGAAAACATGAGTTTGGTACCAAGTGTACCCCATAGATTCTTCCAAAAATGACTAAGAAATTTGGAATCCCTATCACTAACAATGGTTTGAGGGACTCCATGCAATTTAAGCACATTAATGACAAACAAGGATGCTACATGGGATGCATCATCACATTTATGGCATGGAATGAAATGAGTCATTTTAGAGAACCTATCCACTACCACAAATATGCTATCATGTCCTCTTTTAGTCCTAGGAAGTCCTAACACAAAATCCATAGAAATGTCCATCCATGGACCACTAGGAGTAGGAAGAGGGGTATACTTACCTTGAGTCCGAGTCGTGGATTTGGCTTGCTTGCATTCGAGACATTGTCCACAAATCCGCTCCACATCATGTTTCATCTTTGGCCAATAAAATTGTTCCATAAGGATGTCAAGTGTCTTGGGTACTCCAAAGTGCCCCATCAAACCACCACTATGAGCTTCCTTGACGAACAACTCTCTCCATGAACTCATGGGCACACAAACTCGCCCATTCTTGAACAAGAATCCATCAACCAATTGGAACCTATCAACCCGCTTCCCTTGACTAAGACAATCAAAAATTTCTTTGAAATCGGGATCCATAGAATAGAATCCCTTCAAGCTTTCAAATCCCATCATTTTAGAAGCCAAGGTGTTGACCAATACAAACCTCCTTGATAGAGCATCCGCTACTACATTCTCTTTGCCTTGCTTGTAGTTGATCACATATGGAAAGGTCTCAATGAATTCAACCCATTTGGCATGTCGCTTGTTCAACTTGGATTGCCCCTTAAGATGTTTCAAGGACTCATGATCGGTCCTTATCACGAACTCTTTGTGCCACAAGTAGTGTTGCCAATGAGCCAATACCCTCACAAGTGCATATAATTCCTTGTCATAAGTTGAGTACCGAAGAGTAGCTCCCTTTAGTTTTTCACTAAAGTAAGCCAATGGTTTTCCCTCTTGCATCAAGACACCACCTATCCCAACACCCAAAGCATCACACTCTATCTCAAAAGCTTTATCAAAATTAGGTAGTTGGAGTAATGGGGAGGAACTCAACATGGACTTCAATGCTTGAAAGGACTTATCTTGTTCTTCCCCCCCCCCCCACAAAATGTACATCTTTCTTGATCAATTCGGTTAATGGGGAAGCAATTGAACTAAAATCCTTCACAAAACGCCGGTAAAAGCTCGCTAACCCATTAAAACTTCTTACCTCGGTGGCATTGGATGGGGTTGGCCAAGTCTTGATTGACTCCACCTTTTCTTCATCAACCTATATACCACTTGCACTAACCACAAAGCCCATGAACACTACCTTTTCAACACAAAAAGAACACTTCTTGAGATTTGCGAATAACCTTTCTCGTAGCAAAACATCAAACACTTGTTTCAAATGGCCTACATGCTCTTCAATTGTCTTGCTATACACAAGTATGTCATTAAAGTACACAACCACAAACTTGTTGATGAAGTGTTTTAGAACATGATTCATCAACCTCATGAAAGTGCTTGGAGCATTAGTCAAACCAAACGGCATCACAAGCCATTCATACAACCCAAATTTTGTTTTGAAAGCCGTCTTCCATTCATCACCCGGTTTCATTCGAATTTGATGGTACCCACTCCTAAGATCAACCTTTGAGAACACACTTGCTCCACAAAGCTCATCCCACATGTCAACAAGTCTAGGAATTGTATGCCTATACTTGATTGTAATCTTGTTCACGCTCTACAATCAATGCACATTCTCCAAGTACCATCCTTGTTGGGAACAAGGATAACCAGTACGGCACACGGGCTTAGGCTTTCTTTGATCAATCCCTTTTCAAGGAGTTCTTTCACTTGCCTTTATAGCTCCTTGGTCTCTTCCAGATTACACCTATAGGCTGGTCGGTTGGGAATTTATCACCCCAGCACGAAGTCAATTTGGTGCTCAATTCCCCTCAAGTGTGGTAGTCCCTCGAGCATCTCATCCGGAAATAGTTCATCATAGTCCTGCAAAAGAGAAGAAACAATACTAGGCAAAATGCTAGTATCTTGGTTAGCATGCAATAAAAGATTGGTGTTAACAAGGCACACTAAAAAGCGTTCCTCATCCACACCCTTTAGATAATTGTTTGGCTTGGCTATCATACACATGTTCTTCTTATTTCTAGCCAAGTCACTTCTCTCTTTTGGAACAATGATGGAACTTCCACCTTCACTCTTTGTTTCTTCCACCCTTATTCTCTCCCGAAGCTCCTTCATAGCCCGATAGTCCTCACTCACTTGGTATGGGGTGAGAGGTGCAAGTACATATTTCTTACCGTCAATCACAAAAGCATACTTATTGGTCCTTCTATAGTGCACAACATTTCTATCAAATTACCAAGGCCTCCCCAATAATACATGACAAGCCAACATGGGTACCACATCATAAATCAACTCCTCATTGTACTTTCCCACACTAAATCGAATACTTGCTTGTTTGAGGATCTTCATCTCTCCACTCTCATTGAGCCATTGTAGCTTGTACGGGTTGGAATGACTTCTTGTTGGAATTTGCATACGCTCCACCAAAGAATTACTTACCACATTAGTTCAACTCCCACTATCAATAATCAAAGAACACACCTTATCTTGGATCTTGCACCTAGCATGAAATAGATTCTCCCGTTGGTCAAGTTCTTCTTTGGCAAGGGCTCCCATAATTCTCCTCACAACACATGAAAGGTTGCAAGTAAGGGTTGCCCCTTTTCCGTGAATCAAGCAAAATTTACCCTCTCATCCAACCTTTCTTCCTCATCCCCCGAAGCTACTCTCTCCCCTTCACCTATATCTCCCTCTCCCTCACTCCTTTCATCATGCTTATCTTCCTCATCGGTTTTATACCCATCACGAAAAGCAATAATTGTCCTTCTATTAGGACACTCACTGCTATGTCCCCTCCCTTGACATCAAAAGTATTGGATGGTTGAGGGTCGAGGAAAGTTGGGTTTTTCAAAGTTACCTCCTTTCGGCTTGTCATTCCCTTTGGCTTTGTAATCAACCTTGACTTGAGTATCTTGACCACTACCTTTAGATGATTCTCGAGGAGTTTGGGTCTTCCACTTATCATTGTTTTTACTCCATGAGGAAGTTAAAAAACTCTTGGCCTTATATGTCTTCTCATCTTTCAAATCCATTTCGACCTTAGAGGCATCATGGAAAGTCATTTCAAGATTCTCATAGTGTTTAAGTCTCAAAGGCTTCAAGATATCGGGCCTCAAGTTTGCCATGAATCGTATCACCGTGTATTGCATATGCTCCTCAAGCTTGGACTTCATTCTCAAGTTTCAAATTCATCATAGTATTCTTCAACACTCTTGGTACCTTGCCTAAGCATGTACACCTTCTTGTGAGCTTCTTGGTAGTAACCCGGAGTCAAATACCTATACTCCATTAGACCAACCAACTCTTGCCAAGTGAGCAACTCATAGATATGACGACTCTCTCTTTCCCTCCTCTTAGATTCTCACCATGTGGAAGCATATCCCTCGAATTGAGTGAGGGCATACTTCGCTTTCAATGATTATGGGATGTTATTAGTAAGGAAAATCCGTTCACTTTGTAGTTTCCATTCAAGAAATTCATCCGGGTCACTACTTCCCTTGAACTTTGGAAGTGTAACCTTGATCGTGTTCAATCCCCTATCATGATCATTCCGTTCTCCATACCTAGATCCTCTATTCCCCATCCTATCTCCTCTATTCCCATAGCCTTGACCTCCTATTCCTTGGTCCCACCCCAAGTACCGAGGCTGGACCCCTTCCCTTGGCCCTTCATAGCCATCTCTACCCCCATGCTTCCAAAACTCATCATTGTTGTGATCTTCATTCATGTCGTCATAAAGAGGATTTTGAAATTGGTGGTTTGGGTAGGGTGTTTGTGTGGTGTTTCATAGAGGTGATATGTAGGAATCATGTAAGGATGCATTTGATGGATTTCGGAGTGGAGTTTGGTATAGAACTTGGTTTGCCACAAAAGGACGGTTCTCTTGTGGAGGGCTAGAGGGTTGTGGATGTGGATGTGGTATTGGTTGCCTTGGGTGGTTTGGAGGGTTGTTTGTTTGGAAGGTGGGTTGTTGGAAGTTTTGGGTTCGATTTTATGGAGGGTAACACAGTTGGTGAGCTTGCCCCGGAGTAATGGTGGTGGAATGCACCGATACCCGCCTTGCCTCCTCATTTTCGACTTGGAGTGCCTTCCTCCTATTCTCATTTTCCACCCGGACCAACCTTTCCTCCATACCTCCTAACTTCCCATTCATTTCCGCCATTTGTTTGGAGAGGTGTGTAAGAACCTCCATGAGATTCTCCGAGCTTTCCCCAATTGGACTTGCATCGTGGTGGGACATGGTGCCTACAAAACTCAACAAACAAGGTTATTAGTAAAAGGCTCACGTCCCTCGTATGTAACGCTCAACTCACCTCCTATGGCGTCGTCTCAAAATTGGTAGTGAACTAGCTCCGCTCAATCAACTCAAGGTCACCTATCCTTTGTGGAGGAGTGGATTCTTGAAAGAAGGATGACTTGAAACACTCTAAACGGACTTGAATCAAGGAATTAATCAACGAAACAAGACAAGAAAAGAAGAAGGAAGAAGCACGAAAGAATTCGGACTCAAGAACTAAGTAACAAAAGTAGGAGAAACTACTTGTTGTTGCTTAATTTGGAGAAACAAAGAGATGATTTGATGTTTAAAAACTAGTTAACAAGTAATTAAATATGTTAATTAGTTGTTAAATAGTTGAGAAATCGAAGAAAAATGAGTGTAGAAGAAGAAGTTTGAAGTTTCAACACTTATAAAAAAATTGGGGTCTTAAAAGTTCCAACACTTAGAAAAATTTTGAGGTCCTAAAATTTGAGACCCCTCAAAAAAACTAAGTGTAAAAACCTGCAGAATTGAGGCCTCTGAAACAGTAGTCACGCGCCAGCTGAGAGTGGGCTAGGCGTGGACTGCTGTGTTGGCAGCTGCTAGCGGTTGACTACTGCTGACTTGGCATTGACTGCTGACATGGCTGCTGACGTGGCAGGTCCGCGTGGATTTTTTTTTTTTTAAATTCCACTTGTGGACCCAACAAACATCTTTGACCACTTTTGACTTGGAATTGTTGGATCAAATGTACCTTTTGGTTTCTTCTTCTTCAAGATGTTCTTGATGAATATCAAAAACACCTAGAACACCAAGAACACACACTAAATACCAACACCTTCAAATCAACTCGGAATTGGCTTAAACTTTAGGATTAGCTTCCCCTCGACTTAGGGAACAAACCCCAATAGTTTTTAAGCTCCAATTTCTCCTCAATCAAAAGACCCACTTTCAAAGTTTGTAAAGCTTCAAAAGCTCAAAACTCTTGAATGGAAACTTCACTTCTACAACTCCAAATCGCACAAAATTTGATATCTAGACTCAAAAAACACTAGGGAATCAAGATCTAGTGTCAAAAACAACAAATTAAAATGAAAAATTTTCGATTTTTTTTTTTTGGAATTTTGAAGATATCAAATTCCCAAGACTTAGATTTGTGGAAACAAATATAAACCGAGCTCTGATACCAAATGATAACGGGAATACAACAAACAAGAAGAAAAGAAGGAAAAGATATGAGAATTAATAACTAGGAATTGAAATTATGGGCAACAAGGGGCTAAAACCCTCACCTCCCAATTGATTCCAACAACTAGAAACTAATTCAACTCAACTAATCAAGGAAACCTAAATGAAATCCACAAGTAGGAGACCTTCGATTAATTAAGCAAAGAAGTTAAACTAACAATCAAGAGAGTCACCCTAATCACTCACTAATTCCTTAAGGGAATTACACTAAGCCTTACACTAGCAACTACAAGTTTTAGAGTATCAATCTTCAATATGCAAAAACTAAAGCTTCCAAAATGAAGAAAAACTACTACTTATACTTGAGAATAAGAAGACACTAGCAAGTACAATTTTGCCCTTAATGAAGTAAGGGCCTTGTTTGGTTGCCTTCTTTAGGTAATTCTTGAATTCCCCCTTCCACCTCACTTTAATGGACCACCCACACATTGTATGCTTTCCTTTGGGATTCTTCAAGCTTCTCCAATGCTTCCCTTTTCATGAATATTGCTTGAAGGTCTTGGAGATCTTTAGCTTGACTACGTGTGAAAGGCTTTGAAGGATAAGTGTCATCCAAGATAGTATCATCCATGCTTTGCAATCTAGTATCACAAGACCCGTGGCTAAGATCTGGTGCCCCAAGATAATGGGCACCTCAAAGTCTACATCACAATCCAAGACTACAAAGTCGGCTGGGAGGATGAACCTTTCATCCTTCACCAATACATCAAATAGAATGCCCACTAGGCTCTTAATGGACATGTCCACCATGAGTAACCTTATTGGAGTTGGCTTGGTAGCTCTTAATCCTAATCTCTATAAAATAGAAAGGGCCATCAAGGTTATGCCTGCCCCTAGGTCATATAAGAACTTGGAGAATTGGTACACCCGAATGGTGCAAGGAATGGTAAAGGCTCCCGCATCTTCTGTTTTTGGAGCCAAGTTACTAGCCACAATGGCACTATAGTGATGTGACACCTCCACAATGTCAATCTCGACATGCCTTTTCTTAGTCAAAACATCTTTCATATTTTCCGCATAGCCCAGCAGTTGCAATAGAACCTCAATCTGTAAGATATTAACTGACAGTTGTTTCAACACATTAAGAAACATTTTAAATTGAGTTTCCTCTTTCTTTTTCATAAATCATTGGAGAAAATAAAGAGGACACTTAGGCATTTGTAATGGAGCTTTCAAAGCTTTGTCCTTGATTTTCTCCTGAATATCAATCACAATCTTAAAGGAGGATCTACCATCTCTTTTTCAAAACTCAGAATCTCCACATCAACAATTGAACTTGTATTATCATTCAACAAAGGTTCATTTAGCTTCACTATCATTTTAGGACTTTGACCTATATTCTTTTCAACTAAGACATTCTCGGCTTCATCAACTAAGACATCTAGAATTTTTCCACTTCTAGTAACTAATGCCATACAATGGCCATTATTGCTTAGATTAGGGAGTGTGTCACTAGGTAGTATGCCCTTGAGTCAGGGGTTCATTTGAGCTGACATCTATGTCATTTGGGCCTCAAGATGTTTGATAGAAGTAGAAGGGGAGCTTACTATTTGAGTAAGGGTAGACACATCACTCTTAAATTTACAAACACTTATGTTAGTCGATTTCACTTTTTTAAGCACCCAGGTAAGCATGTCTTTAATTTTTGAGCTTGAGGGGTCACTTACCCCTAATTGAAGTTGGGTTTAATTGACCTTGGGTGGAGGAAAATAGGGGTTAGAACTCCTAAAATTATACCTATCTTTTCCCTATCCTTGTCCCTTCAATTAACCTCATGATTATCTCTTTCAAGATCCCTCCAGGTTCCATCTCAATCTCGATTCCAACCTTGATTCCCATTTCTTTGTCTCCAAAGGCCTTGTTTGGCACCTTGGTAACTCAGACGAAAACCCACCACTTGACTTGAGATGAATTGAGCCTCTTCATCATACAACAAATACCTATCTTCTTCATTATGGGCTCTACTTTCTTGGGCTTCAATAGCATTAACACTTTTTATTCCGGCATGCATTACTTGTTTTGTGAGCAAATCAAGCTGCTTCATTATCTTGTCCATAGCTTCTTCCATCTCTTAATCTTTTTTTCACTTCTCTTTTAATAAAATTGTGGAGGTGACATCGGTTTCCACTTTGACTTATAGAATATTCCATGCACAGTTTGTATTTATCATCCTATCTAACAAGGATTTGGCAAGTCCAAAAGTTTGGTCCATCAATGAACCACCTGCCAAATTATTTGCAATGAACTTTTTGATTGAATCCAAAGACCTATAAAAGTGTTGTAAGAGAACTCATCGCAAAGGCTATGAGTTGGGTATTGAATCACCCTCTTTTCAAACCTCAGTCATGCCTCATGAATGGCTCCACCCGTCATTTGTCTAAAGTTTGTATCATCTTTTAATTAAAGAATTCAAGAAAGAGAAAAGAACCTTTCAAGGAAGGCTTCAGTGAGTTTATTCCATGAGGTAATAGACCCTTTGGGAAGGTCCTCAAGTGATGAAGTGGCTTCCCTCATTAATGAGAAGGGAAATAACCTCAACGAGATTATTCTTGGTTGATGTTGATTATATTAAATGGTTGGAAAATGATACGATCACGGTTAGCTTAGAGCATAATTGGAGGGGCTTTCACATATGGATGATAGTTTGGATCCCGGAGGAAGCCATGGAGCAATAAATATACAAGGCCATGGGCGATCAAGATGCCATTTGGGCAATCAAGAAGGGCCTTTGTGGGTTATTTCTAAAATAGTCACTTTTGGGCTATTTTTGTAATAGGTTATTTGTGTGAAGGCAATAACTATAAATAGTTGCCTTAGCCATTTTTATAATGAGATTTTTAATGATTGAATTGTCTTGAATAGACTTGATATTTTTAGGTTAGGATATTGATTGGGTTCAATTCCAATTATTAGTTTAGAATGAGTGATTAGGGTGGATTCCCGAATTGCTTGTGTTATCTTCTTTGCTTAATTGATCATCGAGTTATCATCTTGTGGATTCAATTTGGTTTCTCATGCATTTAATTGAGTTCTCTTCTCCCTTGGTTGATTGTTGATTCAATTAGCCTTTCTTTCTTCTATTCCCATCTTAATTTTTTCTAATTCTCATCTTAATTTCTCCACTATCTTTATTTTGTGTTGTTGAATTTTATATTTCTGGTATAGATTTTAGTCACTCGATTGAGATCATTATCATCTTGGTATCAGAGCTTAGGTTTTAAGAGTTGTTCCATCAATTCTTAGGTCTTAGGTTCATAAATTAAAAAAATGAAAAAATTCGTCCAAAAAAAAACTGAATTTTTTTAATGTTTGATTTGTTATTTTTGACACTAGATTCGTATTCTCTAGTACTTTTTGAGTCTAAATCCAAGATTTCAAGTGATTTTGAGTTGTAGAGAAGATTCTACCATTAAAGGAGCTTGAAGGTTTGAAAACTTGAAAATGGGTCTTGAAGATTAAGAGAGATTCGAGCTAGAAAAAGTATTGGGATTTGTTCTTTAGCTTAAGATGAAGTTTCTCCTAAAATTTGAGACGATTTCGAGTTGATTTGGAGGTATTTCAAAATTTCACCATTGTTGAGCTTGAAAAAGCTGAAGTGGGTTTGTTGTTTGAGGCTAAATTAGAGCTTGAAAAGTATTGGGGTTTGTTCTCTATATAGCAAGGGGAGCCTAAATCTCAAATTTTGTGAAATTTGGAGCTAAAACAAAGAAGTTATGAAGATTTGAAGTTCACTTGTTCATGATGTTCTTCATAGCTTGAAGATGGAGAAAATGGTTTTATTTTTGACTTGAAATTGAGGGCTAAAAATTATTGGGGTTTATTCGTGGTGTTGAAAAGAGCTCGTGTTTAAAATTTGGGAAAGAAGTCATAGAAGGTGAGTTGAGAGTTCACATAAAAAGTGGCGTGAGGATTTTATTACTAACTTGTTTGCTAGTTTTGTAGGTACAAAAAGAGCTATAAGGAAGTATGTCCTCTATAGCTTCGGATCCTTATGATGATGAAATGGGAAACTATGCTTATAGCAATGGAGGCTATGAGTATGATGATGATGGGGATTGTGGAGGCTATGATAATAGCCATGATCTTGAGCCATGTGGTGATGAGAACTACTACTATCTTATGATGAATTCAATAGTGAAGATGAAGGGTATGGGGGTTCTCATATTACCCACCATGGTGATGAAGATGATATGAGGTATGATGCTTTCTCCCATATGTCTTAAGAATCCTTTGAGGAAGATTGTGAGAGAAGGGGATATTGTGAAGGTGAATTATCTTTCTTGTCTTGTGCTACTTCCTATCCTAGTGGAGGGGGTATAGATGTGTGGATGAAACCAATTCGAAGACGTCGTGTGGACCATAGGGAAAGAACATTCTCTACTTCTTGTAATCCACGAACTTATGCTTCTTATCCTAATTTCAATGTGTCTTATTCACAATATGGAAATGGTGTTGGATGTAGGATGGAAGGATCAATAGGTCATGAAAGTTAGAGTGAAATCAAATTAGCCCCTTCCGGTGAGGGATCTTGAATATTTAAGAATTAAAGAATTAGGGGATTCCATACAAAGAGGAGTTGACAAGGTCATCCAATGGGTTGCCAATCTTAAGCCCGAGGAGTTACAAAAGATGTTGAAGAAAGCCACTCCTCGTGAAGATTCACCTAAGGAGTTGCCATTGGGAGCAAGGCAAGCTACTCCTTGTGATTCTAGCACTAAGGAGTTGAACATGGAAGTCAAAACATCCACACCTTGTGCACCAAAGTGGAAACTTGAAGTGAAAGGATCATCTAACCCTTCACAAGGGATACTTGGCACTTGTCCGAATTCCAATGAAATTGAGAGACAAAAGATTGAGAGGAGTAAGGGTGTGATAAGTGACAACTCTAGAGTGGAAAAAGGAGAGGTTGTGTGGAGTGATGTGAGAGGGTTGTCACAATTTTATCCTAACTCATGTAACTTTTCTTGTTTCTCTAGTTGTCTTGATACTTGTGCAGGTATTCTTAGAAGCAAGCCTAGCAAAGCACCTCAAAATATGGAGAATCAAGAGGTGTTAAAAAGCTTTCCAAAGGAGCATTTGTGCTTCAATGTTGGAAACCAAGGTGAAGACAATTATTCATATGAGCTACGAGGTAACAAAGCTAAACCTTACACTTTATTGAAAGTAAAAGATCATTGTATGGCTAGTAGCCAATTGAGTGTAAGTGATAGCTTGTATATGTGTGAGCTTAAACAGCCTTTACCTTGTGATGATCTTGATGAAACCTTATTGCACGATGATGATGACATTGTTGTGAGTGCCCAAACACTAGTTGATCCTATAAATGACTTGATTGATTCTTCTAGTAAGATCAATTTGAGTCCATCTAGTGTTAGCACTTGTGACTTGAGTGAAAATATATTGTCATGTAATGGGGGTAGTCAAATGTTAGTTGGCTATAATGATGGTAATCATATGTGTGATTCTTTTGAGCTTGATATGCTATCAACTAGTGTTCATTGTGGTGTTGACCAACTTGCTTGTGATGATGACCTACTAATTTAGAAGTTGTATGATGTGATAAATGAACCTCAATTTAGTGATGGTAATGATATAGTTGGTCATGTAGTTAGTCATGTAGGATCTTTACTTAGAGGTGATGATTTCTTAGGTGTTGATTCTATTTCTTATTCTTGTCATGAGGATCTTGAGGTAGAGTATGAACTTAGGGATAATCCCTTATTCAATGATGACATGACTAATGTGAATGATGAAGATAGTGGTACGTCTTATAATGTTGGAAGTGTAGCCACCCTTGAAGGCTATCAATTGTTTGAAAATCCACTATGGTATGATGACACACTTTCCAAAGATGAAACTCTTTTCTTGAAAGATGATAGTACGTCTATTAGAGAGGTTAGTAGTCAAAAGGAAAGAGGTGTATGTTCTCTAATGACCCCTTCATTCTTGTGTGACCCCATTCTTGATCAAGGTCTTAATGCTTATGGATCAAAGGGTGATTCTATATGTGGGAACACCTTGAATGAAGTTCATTTAAGTAACACCTTTCTTTACTACCTCTTTGCATATGATGATGTCCATGTATGTATGGAATTTGTTTTATATAGAGGTAGGGGTTTCTTGGGTTGGTCCATTTGTTTTTGTGATCAAACTATGTGGGTTTTTCATATCTTTGACCCCGGTAAATCCTCGTGGTTGTTTGAACCCTCTTTATTTCATGATATTTCTCATAGTCGGGTCCTTTGTATGTTCTACAATGCATTGATCTTATTTGACACAAAGGATAGTTGGTTATATTTCAAATGTGTGCCTCCTTGGCAAGTTGGTATGGTTGATAACCCATGTGCTAACCCTCATGCTATGAGGATATGTTTGTTGTTTGTCCTTCTCATATTTTTGCAAGGTTCAGATTTGAGGATGAATCCTTTTGAAGAAGGGGAGGATGACTCGATCACGGTTAGCTTAGAGCATAATTGGAGGGGCTTTCACATATGGATGATAGCTTGGATCCCATAGGAAGCCATGGAGCAACAAATATACAAGGCCATGGGCGATCAAGATTCCATTTGGGCAATCAAGAAGGGCCTTTGTGGGTTATTTCTAAAATAGTCACTTTTGGGCTATTTTTGTAATAGGCTATTTGTGTAAAGGCAATAACTATAAATAGTTGCCTTAGCCATTTTCATAATGAGATTTTTGATGATTGAATTGTCTTGAATAGACTTGATATTTTAGGTTAGGATACTGATTGTGTTCAATTCCAATTATTAGTTTAGAATGAGTGATTAGGGTGGATTCCCGAATTGCTTGTGTTATCTTCTTTACTTAATTGATCATCGAGTTATCATCTTGTGGATTCAATTTGGTTTCTCATGCATTTGATTGAGTTTTGTTCTCCCTTGGTTGATTGTTGATTCAATTAGCCTTTCTTTCTTCTATTCTCATCTTAATTTCTTCTAATTCTCATCTTAATTTCTCCACTATCTTTATTTTGTGTTGTTGAATTTTATATTTTTGGTATCGATTTTAGTCACTCTATTGAGATCGTTATCTGAAAATCTCTTCAAAGTCTTTATATGGCAATTGGCATCCTCATACGAGAGACCACCAAAGAGACCCTTTATTTGCAAATGATATAGCATGGTGCTTATAATATGGACGATTGTATTCCCTATTGTTGGAGGTAGGTGAAAAGCACTTGATATATTTGTATGACCCATAGGGTCATCATCACCCATATAACTATCAACACAAGTGTTATCGCTAGCTTGACTCATATTTTCACCTAAAATCAAAAACAACAAACAAGTTAAAATAAAACAAAGTGCAATACCAAAGTGAATCAACACAAACAAATAACCCAATCTAAGAACTAGTCCCTGACAATGGTTCCTTTTGGTAATACCAAACACACTTTTCAATTAAGAATGGGTATCAACGGTCGTGTGAAAAACAATATCCAACTTAGAGTCAGGGTCGAATACCATAAGTACTAGACTAGATTGGAATGAACTTTGTATATCAACTCGCTAAAAGCATGCACAATGTATCAAACCAACAATAAAGTAAAATTGGTGGTTTTCATTTATAACAAGCAATTATAGAAAGACATAAGAATCTATAGAGAAGACTTTTAACATACTAGTAAAGTCATCTGGGGAGTTCACCTGATCCTAGTGACTAGATATAGCATACAAATTGTTTTGACCACTACCTCAATTTGACCACTTCCTGTGCCTGATGTAGTGCCTTTCTGGGAAACTCTTCCTACTAAAGATGTTAAAGTAGACTGGGCTCTGTTTCCCCTATTCACTTGCCTCATAGATGGACATCCTCTCAAAAAGTGGCCCAGTTGGCTGCACTTGTAACATCAACTTGTGCAATCATGATACTCCCCTGGATGATATCTACCATATTTTCCACAAAATGGGTACCGAATTGCTCCATGAGCCATACTACCCTGAGTTTGGGAACTCTAAGCTCTGAGGTTTTGTCAATTCTAAAACTTCTGATCATTCCCATTTCTCAATTTTGGTGCAGTAATGGCTTATAGAGCAAGTCCAGATGGCCTTCTCTGAAATAAGTTCTTGTTATCATATCCCTGTCTCTGTTGATTGGCCTCATAGCCTGCTGACTTCTCTCTCTTACTTTGGTTTTCTTCTCTATCCTTTTGTTTATCCTCCTCAACCTACTAAACATACACTATGAGCCTGGAGATATCCATATCATTAATAAATAGGGTGGCTTTTCCCTCTTTCTTCACGTGCTTACTTAAACCAAACATAAACATCCTCATTCTTTCCATCATGTCTGGCAAGATTACAGGAGCATACCTCAATAATTGTGTGAACTTGATACCATTCTCACTCACGCTTATAGTGCATTACTTCATATTTACAAACTCTTCTACCTTATCCTCTCTTAACTCTTAAGGGAAGAAGTGGTTTAGAAATGCATCCTAAAAGCTGTTCCAGACTGCTGGAGTTGCATTCTCACCATAACCTTAGTCCCAATGATCATATTATACATTGGAAACATCCTTAAGCTGGTAAGAAACAAGTTCAACTCCCTCAGTGTTAGTGGCATGCATCAGCTTCAAGATTTTCTAGATCTCATCAATGAAGTTCTTGGATCTTCATCAAACTTAAACCCCATAAATACTAGCATGTCCATTATTAGAAACTCTCTATTCCTTGAAGCTCCTGACAAATTATAAGAAATAGAGCTGGTAGGTGTTTAGCACTGACGGTCTGACTGAGAAGCAACTAACTGACTAAGAATTTAAATAGCTCCCTTAAACTCTGACTTTAAGGTAGCCATACGAGGAGGATGATAAACATATATCTCTAGAACTCCCACTGTGTTGGCTAGCTTAGTTTGAGCACCGACACTAGTATTTGGTATGTCAAGAAAGCTCTATTCCTAGTGTACATCCTAGTCTATGGAAGCAAATTGGTTGCATTAGTTCTAGCAGGAACCTCAACGCTTGTAGTATTCCTCTGACTGGTGGTACGCTTTGAAGGCATGATCTGGAACACTTGAATTCAAAAGTTCGGAGGAAATTTTATCGAGTTTAACATTATTTCATGAACTAGAGTATGAAAGAAGGGTAGTATTTCCTAATGCCCTATAGCTTTCCTTTTTAAAGTTTGGCGCGCTTTACACTCATAAGAATGACTCTATTAGACGCGACTTTATAGACTTCCTACGATTCTTTAACCTAGTGCTCTGATACGATATTTCTCATGCCCCGAGCCTACACCCTGGGGGTGGCTGGCACTCGAAACTACTAATAGCCTGAGTGGGCCCTTGGTTTGGCTTGCTACTAAACTAAATATTTAAATGAATTGCAAAATCTTTTAAGTAACATTGACATGCAATATCTAATAAAGCAAAACCAAAAAAATTTATAATCAAAAAAATGTAAATAATATCATTTATAAAACAAGCTGAAACTTTAACTTAACTGACTTGTGTATGAAGCCTCTAATACCGTAATAGTTTACCTGGACAAGGCCTCTGGCTACCTGAATGAAAGCTACTAGAAACTACTAACAACTACTAAAATAAACTAAAGCCCTCAAAAAGCAATGAGGTCTCACCAAATGTTGAATGAATGGGGTCCTAGAGATGTGTCCACTGTTGATTTGGACACTTAAATCTGCATCATTTAATGACCCTTCCAGTCATTTACGTATTTTTGCCTTTTTGTACTGTTAAAGCTTGCTTGTCACTCAAGTCATTAATGGCTTACAGGGACCTGTGGTTCGGTTCCCGAGCTGTTTGCTTGGCATTTATGGTCATTTCCCTATTTTAGAGCTTTAACTTTGGAAATCATTGACTTTAGTCAACATTCTTAGCTATCGTGCTCGAAATCAAAATTTGACAGTTCTATTAGTTCCAGAGCGTGGACTTTGGTCTAGTGTGACCTTTGGTTGGGATTCGAGAGCTTTTTAGCTTTGAATTCTCTCTTATTTTGTGTTTTTAAGCTAGTTGGGCTTATTTGGTTGACTTTGGTCAACATTTAGAGAAGATGGCCTCGGATGGAAATTCCGCCAGCGCTGTTAGCTCTGGAATACTGAGTTTGTGTTAGGTAGTTGGTTGGTTCGAGTCTCAGGTGGGCGAGGCTCATTTTGGATATTTTGTTGGTGTAAGCTAGTGTTGACTTTGGTCAACATTCCTCCGAGATGATCTCGTATGGAAGTTTCATCAATTTCATCGTGTCCAGAATGTTGTTTCAACTCTAATAACATTATTGGTTTTTGAGTATAGAGTTAGGATTGTGCTCGGAATACCCCGTTGAAGTTTTAGCATTTGCTGGTTTTTGTTGCAGGCTGGGCCTTTAGCCCTAATGGCACTCAGGCAGCAAAATCGCGCTAGCCTGCATATGCCATCAGTGCCGATGGCACCATGCTAATATTAGTGTTGTAGCACCTGCCAACTAGCCAGTGCGATGGTGCTATTTTGGCGCGATGGCGCCTCAGTGCCTGCCTTCCTCCAGTGCTATAGCGTCCCTTTTGCGCGATGGCACTGACCTGTGTTCCAGCACAATAAACTCTTACCCCTCTTTGTTTTCCAGCTTTGTTTCTCACTTTTTCACAACTCTAAACTCATATTTCTCTCATCCAAATTGCTCCCATCAGTTCCAAGTCTTGATGATTTCATCAAGTTGTCAGATTTTATCACTCCCTTGTCGTTTCGTAATTCTCCTTCTTCCCCAAAGTTGTTCCTTCTCCTTTTGTAAACCTCCATTGATGAGTTTCTAAAAGCTTGAGTTTCTTGAATTGAATCTACCCGCTTGGATTTCATGTTCGTGGGTTTGGTAGTTTCACTTCCTTGGCGTATTTCATCTTATCGTGGTAAGCGAATTCTCCATTTTATTCTTGAAATTTCTTCCTTAATTCTTTATTTGAGCGGGTTGCTTTGAGCCCCTTTCTCTTGGCTAAATCTGCTCATTTTTGGAGCACACACTCTTTGGTTTGTTGTGATCATCATGCTTCCTTCTGTTTCTAATTTTAGGTTGTGGGCCTCGCCGATCCGCTTTTGACACAAATTTCGACCTGGCTATACTTGTAGAAATATGGGTATCATTGGTCTTTTTTTAATGCGTAGATTATTGTGTTGATAGTGTTTTTGCAAATTGGAGCTTCCCGGAGCAATTCAAGTTTGGTCGATGCTGTTCTCACAGCTAGTCATCGAACAATAACTTCCTTGGGTTGGTTTTCTAGGTTGGTACCCTCAGACCTTGTCCGCCTTTTCTGTCCATTCATTTCATACATTAATTGTAGTATTTGTGTAGTATTGCAATATTACCCTTGTGGCCTCGTGTGGCCTTTATATGTTATTCTAGACCATAGATAGTGGGATATTTGGGAATGTCTGCAAGTCCCAGCTATCGTGATTGTCACGATCTAATTTCTCAGTCATGATGGCACCTACAACCCCTCAGTAGGCGAACCAATCTATGTAGCTTGAAAAGGTTAGTAATGAGCTACTGTCTAACAAGCAAGTGAAAGATATAGTATAAAGATGCAGAAGCAAGGGATACATACAAGAAAAGGGACAACAGGAATATATATAATACATACAGAAGCTAAACCAAACCCCAAAACCTGATATCACAGTATAAGAGCCAGTACTACATATAAGGAGTACAAAAGGAATCAAAAATGAAATATACATAATGTCTCCGAGTAGTAAGAGAGTATAAAATACAAAAGCTAAACTAAAGTCAAGCTATGGTCACCAAGAGATCACCCTCAATCTGGACGGTCCAACAGTCACCTCGCACGAGTATCCACGATCTAGAGGTGATAGCTCATACTAGGATCTGCACCAGAAGATGCAGAAGTGTAGTATGAGAACCCACTGTGAAGCATAAGGTACCCAGTAGATATCATAGGCTGACTAGGCATATATAAGATAAAAGGGTAGTAACAGGCAGAATAGAAATAAATAGTTACCAAAAACAACGAAGAAGCACACAGGAGCTAGCACAGAAGAAGGACAATAAAAAACAGCACATAAGGCTAACAAATAAAATATATGCAACAGGAACGGGAGAAAGAAAGAAACGACGCACCTGGAGTCCTCGCAATAACAGTATATATAAGAAGTTTTTGAAATGGGTGGTATACCAGTAACCTCAAGTAGACAGGGAAGGAGGAAACAGAATGACAAGCATGCTCAAATACAAGAATGAGAACCAAATGAAACTACCAGTACTACTCACAATATCCAAAGCGTCATAAGAAATCAACATAAGAAGTACTCACTCGACTACGTAGAAATAAGCCTACCTACAGTCCCAACAAGCACCTATACACCCGAGGAACACAACCAAGAGAACACAAACCCTTCGGCATCCCATACTACCAGAGCATACACTAAGCAAACAACAAACAAGGGTAAAACCTCACACAAATGAATGAAAAGATGCATGATGATGCTTGGGTGGAAGAATAACTCTGTATGTACCTCCTTCGGTGACGAAAGGGCCCAGCAGGTAGGTTCCATGGAAGGACACTGCCCATATACCTGTACTCCACCATATACCCCTCATCCGGCACACACAGACCAAAGACCCTAGTCCGAATCGGCAAGGTCCATGGAGGTCCCTTACCCCAAACTATATCTCAATCTCGAAAACATTGTCTGGAGTGGGTCCGGATCCAAGCTAGTGACTCAAATCTCTAACATGCATGACCAGACTCTGTCCAGGTCTAAAATAGTGGAATACGTCACAAAAACCCAACCAAGAGGTCCCGGACATAACCGGGTCTAAAATAGTAGTAAAACATCTCTGATGCTTGGTCTGACCGAGTCTAATATCATCTCAAATCAATAAGAAAACCCAACTAGCACTACGGCTCTGTCGAGTCTAGTAATAGTAGTAAAAATGTGATAGAAACCATATTCTAACTCTTTTACCCCAAGAAGATCCACAAGTTCCAAACCATTTTCAAGTCATTTCCGTCAAAAATGAGCTCCCAGGGCCATGCAAAGTTTAGAAAATCAATACAAGTAGGTCTGAAGCCAAACTGTAGTAAAATATGGTAAAAATCCTTTTTATATGCATGGGAATGACATGGTCTATCATATATAGCAGCCCAACAGCTCACAACTAACCTACCAGCCCTACACAGGCTCCAATCGCTCTACAGCATAGATAACTAGCCTAAAATCACGATAATAATGTCCGGGACTCACGAACATCCCCGAATAGCCAACCCTCTATGGTCCAGAGTCATATCAGGGCCATACAGGACCACAAGGGTGATAATACCAATCTACGAAGAATACTACACACAACAAAAGAAGGAAACGAGGAGGACATGGAAAAATGGTCAAGGTCTATGGTGCCAAGCTAATTACCCAACCCAAGGATGTCAATTAGTACAATTTTATCTGATATATGTGAAGTCTAGGGAGTTTAGATCTTAACCTACCTATCGTCCGGCGATAAGCTGCTGAAACAATGATGTCCGAGCCCCAACCGCTCCAAGAAGCTCTGAATGATAATCAAACTATCATAAAAATAAATAACATATTAAAATGGGACCAACATACCCATATTACTATAATAATAGCCGAACCAAAATTTGGGTCACCGGTAGGCTTGTGGGCCCTAGAACTTGAAGCCGAAAATGAAAGCACAAAAAATGACCACAATGATCATGGGAGTGCATGCCAAAAAAATTAAAGAAATTGGGCATGAATTTCGAGCTAAAACAGCCCCTACAATACAAGAAACAAAAGAGGGAATTTTAAGGAATAAAAATTGGAATTTGAGCGGGGAAATACTTACCACAATGAGAAAACACCCAAGGAGCCGAACTCAATGATTCCACAGAGCATGCACTCCCAACAGGGCAGATTCTTCAATGGAATTCCAAACCTAAGGAATATTCAACAATGGTGATTTCTAACAAATGGAGAGGACAACGTGGGGAAGAAACAGAAATCACTAAAATGTCAAGGAAGCAAGAATTTTCGAGGGATAAACGAATTCCTCAAGCTAACACTGAATGAGGAACTTTGGTGGAGAGTATTTGTGTTTTTGAGTTGGGGACATAAGAGAAAGAGAGCTGGACAAATGAAGGGGAGAGAATTAAATAGTTGCTTGCCATGGCCTGTGCGTACGCGGCCAGGCCGCTACCTACATGGGCATGCGAATGCGAGAAGGCGGTGTGCACGTGAAGGCCAAACGCTTACAAGGCCAGGCACCTGCCTTGCGCGAACACGGCCAGGCCACCACTTATGTGGGCCTGTGGACGTGGCCAGGGCAGCGCCTAGACAAAGGCTTAGCGGAGGGGCGACTTGCATAACACCTACGCATAGGCGTCCACGCCACGGGTAGGTGAAGGCTAAGGCTAAGCCAGAGTTAATAGAATCGACATAAATCTCAACAAAGGTCAATAGCACAAAAAGTAGGGCCCACGCCCATGAGCTTACTTTAGGCCAAATTTTCAAAAATGGAGCCCCATGGCTGAAAACGAGTCTGGAAGCCTCGAGACTCGAACAAAAGGTACCCTAGCCTAAAGTAAACATTCAGGAGCTAACATCGCAGTGAGAATTTCCATTCGAGGCCTTCTTCTCCAAATATTGACCAAAGTCAAACTTTCAAGTTCAACTTGGCTAGAAACACAAAAGCTCACCCAAAATGAAACCTAAAGCTCCCAAAACATGACCAAGGTTCCAAACAGACAAAAATACATGCTCCAGAGAATACAAAACTGTTAAAATTTGATTATGAGTGCATTACCAAGAATGTTGACTGAAGTCAATGAATTTCTATGTTTAATCTCTAAAATAGGGAAACGTCCATAACGGCCAAACAAATGGCCAGGGCACCAAACCAGTGGTCCCAGCAAGCCATAAATGACTTGGGGCTGCTATAGGAAGGCTCTAACAATACAAAGAAGGCATAAATATGAAAATGACCAGAAGGGACATCACAGTGATATTGCATTAGGCTGGCTATATGTTTTGTAGAACTGATAGTGCTTATGAAGGGATGTTAGGAATGTTTGTAAGTCATTGGGCTAATCTATTGTTTGCGAGCATATTTATGCAAAGGATTTCTGCATGTTTTACAACTAATTTGGATTTGGGCCATTATAAATGATTTTTCTAAACTTTGCATGGCCCTGAGGGCCCATTTTTGGTCAAATGATTATGAAAGAGTTTTGGTACTCACTTTTATGAAACCTCTTAGAGTAGAGGGGAAATTGTGATGATTTTATTACTGGTCTTTCATACTAACACTCTGCTCGGCTATGCCATAATTCTAGACATGGTTTACTACGTATTTAGACCTAGATATGCATTGGGCACCCTGTGTAGGGATTTTGAGACATGATTACTAATTTAGACTCGGATATGCTTCGGGCTCCCTTTATAAGGGTTATTAAGATTTGGCTACTATTTTAGACCCAGTTTGATTCTAGGATACTATGAGGTTCTAATTCTTTAAGATTATGTAGTTTTAGTATGTGGTCTATGAGTAGACCTCCATAGAACCTGTCATTCCTGGGCCAATGGCTACAGGACAATGAGTATGCGAGGAGGAGGGGTATACGACATAATTGAGGTATACGGGCCATGTCTTTCTGTGAATCCTACCTGCTAGGCCTATCGGCACTGGAGGAGGTACTTACAAGGTAACTATCATACTGGATTCATCACATCATTATCATCATGCCTATTGTATTCCGATTCCACCCTTTTTTGCTGTGTGCTCAGTGTATGCTCAGTTTGTATGGGAGGCCGGAGGGTTTGTTTTAACTTGATTGAGTTCTTCAGTTGTATAGGTGGCGGTTAGAACTATAGGTAGGTATTATTACTTGCCTCATATTATAGAGCTTGTTATGGACTTCGGTACTTGGTGATTTAGCAGGTTCTAGCCTGTTGAGGCTCCGATTATTGGATATTTTGATCATTAATGGATTAGTGGGTCCCTTATTTAATTGAGGCACTATTTATGGGGCTTCTAGGTGGTTGTGAGCTAGGGAGTCCTATCCTTTTTCTTGTGGTTTTGAGTAGTGGCTTTAGGTGCTTTGTGGCATAGTTTATTCCACCTTATATTTGAATTCGCGAGGTGGTTATCTGTTCCTTTTATCTTGAATGTTTTTTAGCATCATTTTTTTCATGCATTACTTTTAGTTTGAATATGTTGGCTTGTTTTCCTTCTTTCCCTTTTTACTTGAGGTTACCGGTATACTATCATGTTTTTAAACTATTTTTTTGATATATTGTTGTTGCAAGGATTCCAGGTGCGTTCTTGTTTCTTTCACTTGTGTTTCTGTATTATACACATTTTTTTGTACTAGCATTGTATGCTTATAACTCTTGGTTGACTATTCTCCGTGCTAGTTTCCATGTGTTGTTCTCTGTTACTTCAGTGACCACTTCTTTGTTATGTGCTATATTACTGTTTTTATATCTTATATGCGCTCAGTCGGCCGATCATGCCTACTGGGTAACCGTTACTTAGTAATTGGTACTCATACTACACTTCTGTATCTTTTTGGTGAAGATATTAGTGTGAGCTTTTGCCTTTGATTGTGTGGAGACTTGTGCAACTTTTAGATACTTGAGACTACGGTGAGCACCTGACGACCGGTGCTTGACCATATCTCATCTTTTTGCATTGTTACTCTCTGTACTTTTGGAGATTGTTTTACTTATTATTTTTTTACTTCTAGCGCTTGTGTGATTTAGAAGCTCCTGTACTATCGATACCAATTCTTGCGATTGGTGTAGTTTCCTTATGTTATATATTCAGGTTAGTTGCTTCTGCAATGTATTTATCTTATATCTGCTTCTTCTTATTTCTGCTTATTGTGTGTATTGGTTAGGTAGTAGCCCATTATTAATTGTTCCAGGCTATGGAGATTGGTTCGCCTACTGGGGGTTGTAGGTGCCATGATGACCTGATAAATTGGGTCGTGACACATCGTTAGAAGATGCAGTGCCAAATGGAGTCAGTACGTATAAAAGTATGGTATATAAAATAGCCAAGTGAAACTATAGTCTATAGACAGATAATGAAGTTGACTAAACAGTAAAGCATACATGTGTAATTAACAACATAACCTTACAAATTAAATTATGCATCCAATAAACCAATACTGAAAATAACACTTTAGTTCTAGGGTAGTTTTTCTTATCGACAACCTTCACATGAGCCTCATGATGAGATAATGTCTTGGCATGTTGCTAGAGCCATCTTATACCTTGCTAGGGAATAAAATGAACTTAACTTTATGGATCAAAATTTGAGCCATTTTAGCGCTAACTAAGGAGTCTACCAAATCAACGGCATGATCCTTATCCTATATTAGTGGCCTAGTTTTAGGGAGCCCAGCTCGTGAAAAGGCCTTTGCTATTAAAGGAGAATGAGCTTTCTCTATCTCCGCAACTCTAATTGTAATATGATCTGGGGAAGCTGTTCAGTAAGGAAAGATCGTATCCGCGTAGAGCAGCTAGGGCTAGAGCCGCAATCTTCTTACTTCCGGCTGACTGAAAGGGAGAATAAGACTCTTTATTTGCCTTAGTTTGCGAAAGACCCCCGGAAATACAAAGAAGAGTAAGAAGACTGTTTCTAACAAGTATAAATCTCCAGATTCAGCGAATGGAGCAAGAGCAGGTTTATCAGCTGGAAGTCATGTCCCCGGCTAGCTGAGAAAGGGAACTATCCTTGCGACTTCTTCCCTAGATTCATTTCTTCCTCAAGGGAAGTTCTCATTCGAGGATTTGAGAGGATTCTCATCCGGCTCTTAATCAGCGAAAGAAGGAAAGAGGTTTCACCCGGTGGACCAGTAAACACTTTACCTACGCGATAATCAAATGAGCATTATACTGAGTCATTGGAAATCGAAGTAAGGGAATTGGAGACTTCCCCAATAGGAGAGAAGAGGAGTGACCTAACCACTTAGGAAGAATCAAAACCATAGAAAACGTTCCAGCTTCGCCGTCCTTACCTTCAGTCCAATCTAATTCTGATTCCGCGGAAAGTCTTTCAAGTTCGGATACGATCACCTAATATAACCCTCCTTAACTGCCCTAGCTTCTTGCCCATCGGGCATGGTGGCACATCCTTCTTGATTGGGCATCTTTCAGAGAGGAAACTGCATATGAATCAGGCACACTCTAACCCCTGAACTTCCCTCCTAGAGGCGGGTGCTTTACTTCCTGCTCTTTGTCCATTCGGAGAATAAGGTCTGAAAGGACAACTCTTAATAAGATTAGATGCTCGACCAAAACTATTAAATATCTCCTGATTCTCTTAAGGCCACAAATGACGAAAAGTCGGGCAAGAGCGCTATCAAAGACTGTTTCCCTGGAAGAAGAGCTGGGCAAAGACTAAGGGAATATTTTTTCATCGCTATAAGGCAGATGAATTTTGACATCAATAAAGAGAAAGGCTTTCTTCTAAAATGCTAGATCCCATCTTTCATGCTTCTGGTTCCGTGGAAGGTGAAAGGGCCAGGGACAGAACTCCGGGCACATAACTCCTGGGAGATCACTCTCCAGGGACATAACAACATTCTGTCACCGCGAGCTTAGGGCATTTGATTAGGATTCCCCCACCTCATAAAACATCATTTGATGCTTCTGACACATATGATATGAAAGAAGATGAGTCTTTATTCGCCTTATCAGGCATAGTTTCTTTTAAAGAAAGAGGCAGAGGATATGAGCTTGACACCGCAGCTAGGCGTGGTTCTGCAGACTGTATACGTGGTAGGGCCCGCTTCAGAAAGTCGGTTTCCAAGCCCGCAGAATCAAGAGTTAAGTTAGAGGCTGACTAGTTAAAGAGGAAATTCAAATGAAAGAAGGTTCTTTCACCTTATATTGCTTCTTTGTTCCTGCTTCAACTCATAGATGAATACCCGAGGATCACTCACTCTACTATAAGACCACTAAGAGGGATTAGATTACCAACCCCTCTTTCTAATTATAACTTCAGAACAGCTACGCTTGTCGCCCACTAAAGCAATTGTCGCAGCTCCAATTGAAGCAATTGTAACTGCTCTGGTGGATCAGAGCTACTCGAAAACCATGATAGGTGCTTAAGATTAGAACTGCTTATAGCATCCTTGACCTGGTCTAATGGAAAGGGAAAGCTGAAAGAAAAGAGAGTTTCAATCCATAAATGATCCGATACATATAAAGATGCTACTTGAACTCGACTCCGTGAAACCTTGTTTGAGCGAGAGGAACGGACAACAGATAAAGAGTTGTAGCTAGGTCCTATAGAAATTTGAATAAGATCTTGCCGGTCACGTTTAAGGTCTTTGGCAAAAAGTGCTCCATACGAGGCTGATCCGATCTCCATTGTGTAGCCCTTCAAGTGCTGATAGACCGCGAGCTCCTGTTGTTTATTGGCATGGACTGAACATGGTCCCTAGCTATGAACGTATGTGTTGACTTCGTGAAACCTTAGTAGGATGGTTCACTGGAGATGCAGTGTACTCGGCTTTTCCATTTTTTCTTTGTCTTTGCCTCCAACAGTTGACTGGGCTATAGCTAAACCCACACATGTCTTGATTCTTAGTACAACTCTCAAAATAATATAATAAAGCTCAATAACTTTAGGATATCCCTCTCTAGGTGAAAGCTGATAATATCTTTCTTTGAGTCAAAACTCCATAATACTTCTTTAATTGAGCTTTGCTTGTTTGAAAACTACCTTTTAATTCTTAAAAAAACTTACTTTGCTTTCTTTAAAACTATCTTTGCTTACTTTATGAAAATCATGCTTTTGGAGCTAAACATGCTTACTTGAGTTCTTTCATGAAGATTATTTCTAAAAATGGACATTGCTCTACTCAATCAAAACCAATAAGGTCCATGTGCTAGAATGATCATGAACCCTCACTAATGTTATGAACTACATGATATCAACAGTAGAATCAATAATAAATAATTCAAAGCAAGAGGAATTTGAAGTCACAGACTTTGGGGTAAAAACCCTAACTTTGACCTTACTAAACTGAGACTTAGATGTAGGGCGTGAGAAAAACCATGGTTCCTTACTATGATAGCATTACATGCCTGGAAGGATAAGAATCTTGAAGGACAACCTCGAGAAAATCCTTCTTGCTTGAGCTTCTATGCTCTTGTTTGCTTGGAACCCTAAGTGTTTACCTTGGAGTCTTGAGAGAATTTCTTTTAGAGAATGATGGACTAATATGAGTAAAATAACCCCTTTTGGGTGCTTAAACAAAGTACAGAGGGGCCCTTGGGATAGGGAAAGGACTAAAGTACCCCTAATTTAACTATTTAAAAAGTGTAGAAAAACCCATCAGACGACTCACCTCACAAGTCGTGAGGTGGTCCATGAGTCATAGGCCTCATCTATCATTTGGAGTCAGACGCTCCATGTCCTTGGACCAATTCCCATGATTGGTTTCACATCCTATGGGGCCTTCCACGGCTCGTGGACCTATCCACGGGGATCTAAAAACTGTTGGAATGAGCTTCTAAGTGTTGTCTAAATGCCGGTTCAAAATCCAAGTTGTTGCAGTAATATAATGAGATGAATTTTTTTATTTGATGATTTGGAGATATTACTTTATTTATTGAGTTATTCACTCTTATTCACCAAGTATTTAACTATGGAGACTTACATTTGGTTAAGTATTAATGCAAGTGTTTTCCATTATAAACCATCATCACTAGTTTGATTAGGGCGATCAATGATACTTGTTGAGTATATATTCACCCCGTACTTATACTACACTTGTTGCATTCTTTTGTGAAATTAGATCTGTGAATTTGTGGATAGCATGCGAACCTACTTGTTTCATTAGTTGTTCTTTAGAGATCTCGGGGTGAGCTGCCTAGCTAATTCACAACACTAAACTTGTTCTACCTTTGCTTATTCAATCTTTCTCATTCTTAGAAAGTTGTATTGAGTTTACATCAGACATTGTACTCATATTTTAGAGGTTCTTATATGCCACCAAGTTTAGGGGGTGTACTTGTTAATGTTATTTTCTGTATTTTATGGTTATGAGACTTTAGTTTATGAATCATATATGCTTCTCACATTTACTTTTCCGTTGAATAATTGATGATGGAATAAAAATGTTTTATGGTTCACCTACTAGGTTAGGTGTAGGTGCCATCATGACTATTAGATTTTGGGTCTTGATAATCAATAACTTTGTAAAAAAGAGAAGCACAAATTCTCCAGCAAGGAGGTGTGAGAGGTTGGTTGTGATAGTGTTATCTCGGTGATATAAAATCTGTATGTAAAACAAAGTAAGTAGAAATAAGAACTTTAAACTATTTACAAAAAATAGTAGAAGAAAAGAGATGAAGGAGAAATTGAGCCTACTGAATGCACAATGTGTCCTTAATGGTTGGGTTGAGTTGGCATCCTATCAACTCAAGGATGTGGCTCATATATGGTTCATGCAATGGAAGGAAGCTAGAGCTAGGGATGAGGTCCCTATGACTTGGGAGTATTTTGAGAGAGCCTTCCTTGACCGATTCTTTCCCCGAGAAATGAGGCAAGCGAAGACTGAGGAGTTTGTAAACTTGAGACAGGGATCTATAACTGTTCAGGAGTATAGTTAGAAGTTCACTCAGTTGTGTAGGTATGCCTCTTCTATGTTCAGGAGCAAGTTTATCTATGGGGTTTAAGATTTGGTGAAAAAGGAGTGTAGGTCTACTATGTTGTTGAGTGATATGAACATTTCTAAACTCATGACCCATGCTCACCATATTGAGGGAGATAGGCTTAGGGAGTTCGCTAGGGAGAACAAGAGGGCTAGATTCGAGGGATCAGGTTTTGGTCATCAGAGGTCCGATGGCGGACATCGCTCCTCGTTCCAGAAGAAGTCATCAGGACCCGTTCATTCTTCTGCTAATACTCCTACCCAGGCCCAGTGGCCCTGTCATGATCAGACTGGTAGAGGTTATGGTTCCTATTCACTGTCTCAGGGGAGTGTTGTTAAGGGATCTTCCCACCTTATTTGCAGCAAGTGTGGAAGACTCACTTGGGAGAGTGTCATTTGGGTACAGGTGCATGCTTTGGGTGTGGACAAGTTGTACACATGATTAGAGACTGCCCTTCAGCTAAGAAAGGGTAGAGAGGTAGTAGGGCTCAGTCTGCTCTAGCATCCCCAGGAGGTCGACCAGCCCAGTAGGGCACAACTTCTAGTTCTAATGGTCAGCAACAGAACTGCCTTTATGCTATGTCCTCTCGTCAGGACCAGGAGGGTTCCCTAGATTTTGTTAATGGTATGTTGAAAGTTTTCTCTTTTTATGTGTATGCTTTGTTGGACCTTGGTGCCTCCTTATCTTTTGTGACACCTTATATAGTATGCAATTTCGAAGTATGTCCTGAATTACTTTTAGAACCCTTTTGTGTTTCTACTCTTGTTGGTGAGTCAGACTTAGCCAAAAGAATCTACTAAAATTGCCCTATCTCAATCCTTCATAGAGTGACTTCAGCGGATTTAGTAGAGTTGGAGATGACAGATTTTGATGTTATTCTTGGTATGGATTGGATTCATGATTGTTATGATTTTGTTGATTGTCATACTCGGTTTGTCACTTTCAAGTTTCCAAATGAATCCGTCTTAGAATGGCAAGGTAATCCTCCATTCTCGAAATGTCATTTCATATCTTATCTTAAGGCTAGAAAGATGATTTCAAAAGGGTATGTTTATCATATAGTTTGGGTTATGGACACGGAGTCCGAAACCCTTACCCTTTAGTATGTTCCCATTGTGAATGAATTCCTAGAAGTGTTCCCTGAGAATTTACCTGGAGTCCCTCCTGAGCGAGAAATTGACTTTGGGATAGATATTCTTCCAGATACGAATCCTATCTCTATCCCTCCCTATAGAATGGCCCCTACAGAACTTAAGGAGTTAAAGGATCAGTTGAAGGATCTTCTTGATAAGGGTTTCATCAGGCCTAATATTTCTTCATGGGTGCTCCCGTCTTATTTGTGCAAAAGAAAGATGGTTCCCTCGGAATATGTATTGACTACCATCAGTTGAACAAGGTCACAATCAAGAATAAGTATCCCATTCCTAGGATTGATGACTTGTTCGATTAGGTTCAAGGTGCTAGTTTCTTCTCCAAGATTGACTTTAGATCCGGTTATCATCAGCTTTGTGTTAGAGAGTTTGATATTCCAAAGACAACCTTCAGGACTCATTATGGTCATTATGAATTTATTGTGATGTCTTTTGGTCTAACAAATGCTCCTGCAGCTTTTATGAATTTGATGAACCGCGTGTTCAAGTAGTATCTAGATATGTTTGTGATTGTTTTCATTGATGATATCCTTATCTACTCTCAGAGTGAGGAGGAACATGCATACCATTTGAGAGTTATTTTGCAAACTCTCAAGGACCGGTAGTTATTTGCAATGTTTAGTAAGTGTGAGTTTTGGATGCAATCTGTTGCTTTTCTAGGTCATATTATGACTAAAGATTATATTCGGGTTGATTCTCAAAAGATAGAGGCAGTAAAGAACTGGCCTAGACCCACTTCCCCATCTGATATTAGAAGCTTTTTGGGTTTTGCTGGTTACTACAGGAGGTTTGTGGAAGGATTTTCTTCCATTGCTGCACCTTTGACCCGATTGATTCAGAAGAAGGTAAAATTCTAGTGGTCTGATCTATGTGAGAAAAACTTTCAGGAATTGAAGACTAGATTGACCACATCTCTAGTGTTAGCTCTACCTGAGGCCTAGATGATTTTGTTGTGTATTGTGATGCTTCTAGGATTGGTTTGGGTTGTGTTTTGATGCAACGTGGTAAGGTGATTGTTTATGCCTCTAGACAACTTAAGACTCATGAGAAGAACTACCCTACTCATGATCTTGAGTTAGCAACCGTGGTCTTTGCTTTGAAGATTTAGAGATATTATTTGTATGGGGTGCTTGTGGATGTATTCACTGATCATAAGAGTCTTTAGTATGTGTTCACTCATAAGAAATTGAATTTGCAAAAAAGGAGATCGCTTGAGCTCCTTAAGGATTATGAAATGAGTGTCCTTTACCATCCGGGTAAGGTGTCTTCAGTCAAAGAAGAAAATAAGGAACTGGTTAAAGAGGTTCATAGGCTAGCTCAGTTGGGAGTTCACCTAATGGACTCGACAAAAGGTGGTGTTATTGTTCAGAATGGTTTCGAATTATCCTTGGTAGCAGAAGTGAAGGCAAAGCAAGACTGTGATCCCATTTTACTTCAGCTTAAGGGTGCAATCCATCAGTAAAGGTTTGAGGTTTTCTTCCAAGGGGGAGATGGTGTACTTCGTTATCAGGGTTGACTATGTGTGCCAGATATAGATGGGTTGCACCAGAAGATTTTGACTGAGGCTCATAGTTCCAGATGTTCCATCCAACCCGGTGCCACCAAGATGTACCATGATCTATGGGAAGTCTATTGGTTGAATGGTATGAAGAGGGACATAGATGGTTTTGTGGCTAAGTGTCCCAACTGTCAGCAAGTGAAGGTAGAGCACCAGTAACCAGGTGGCATGATTCAGGATATTAACCTTTCCACTTGGAAATGCAAAGTAATCAATATGGACTTCATTACAGGTTTGCCTCGTACTCGAAGGCAACATGATTCGATTTGGATAATTGTCGACTGGATGACTAAATCATCCCATTTCTTGGCTGTTAAGACTACGGATTCAGCAGACGATTATGCTAGACTCTACATCCGGGATATAGTTCATTTTCATGGTGTTCCTTTGTCCATCATTTCAGATAGGGGTACTCAGTTTACTTCTTAGTTTTGGAGATCATTTCAGAGAGGTCTTAGTACTCAAGTGAAGCTTAGCACAACTTTTCACCCTCAGATAAACGGCCAGGCAGAGCGTACTATTCATACTTTGGAGGATATGTTGATAGCTTGCGTGATTGATTTTGTAGGTATTGGGATGATTACTTACCTCTTATCAAGTTTGCCTACAATAACAGCTTTCACTCTAGCATCCAGATGGCCCCTTATAAAGCACTTTATGGTCGGAGATGTAGATCTCTTATTGGTTAGTTTAAGGTAGGTGAGGCAACCTTGATTGGACCATATTCAGTTCATGAGACTATGGAAAAAGTTCAGCTTATTAGGGAGAGATTGAAGACCGCTCAGAGTCAACATAAATCATATGCGGATGTGAGGAGAAGGGAATTAGAATTTGAAGTTGATGATTGGGTTTTTCTAAAGGTGTCACCCAGATTGGAAAGCATGGATGGTACTATCTTGGATGACACTTATCCTTCAAGGCCTTTAACACGTAGTCAAGCTAAAGAGCTCCAAGGCCTTTCACATGTAGTCAAGCAAATATGTACTTGCACCTCTCACCCTATACCAAGTGAGTGAGGACTATCGGGCTATGAAGGAGCTTCGGGAGAGAATAAGGGTGGAAGAAGCAAAGAGTGAAGGTGAAAGTTCCACCATTGTTCCAAAAGAGGGAAGTGACTTGGCTAAAAATAAGAAGAACATGTGTATGATAGCCAAGCCAAACAATTGTCTAAATGGTGTGGATGAGGAACGCTTTTTAGTGTGCCTTGTTAACACCAATCTTTTATTGCATGCTAACCAAGATACTAGCATTTTGCCTAGTATTGTTTCTTCTCTTTTGCAAGACTATGATGAACTATTTCCGGATGAAATGCCCGAGGGACTACCACCCTTGAGGGGAATTGAGCACCAAATTGACTTCGTGCTGGGGTCACAAATTCCCAACGACCAGCCTATAGGTGTAATCCAGAAGAGACCAAGGAGCTACAAAGGCAAGTGGAAGAACTCCTTGAAAAGGGATTGATCAAAGAAAGCCTAAGCCTGTGTGTTGTACCAGTTATCCTTGTTCCCAAAAAGGATGGTACTTGGAGAATGTGCATTG
Organism: Jaltomata sinuosa; assembly: GCA_003996215.1. Classification (NCBI taxonomy): domain Eukaryota; kingdom Viridiplantae; phylum Streptophyta; class Magnoliopsida; order Solanales; family Solanaceae; genus Jaltomata; species Jaltomata sinuosa. Next base: position 137,663 of record QJPP01000134.1, on the reverse strand, counting down.
ATTGTAGAGCCATGAACAAGATTACAATCAAGTATAGGCATCCAATTCCTAGACTTGATTACATGTTGGATGAGCTTTGTGGAGCAAGTGTGTTCTCAAAGGTTGATCTTAGGAGTGGGTACCATCAAATTCGAATGAAACCGGGTGATGAATGGAAGACGGCTTTCAAAACAAAATTTGGGTTGTATAAATGGCTTGTGATGCCGTTTGGTTTGACTAATGCTCCAAGCACTTTCATGAGGTTGATGAATCATTTTCTAAAACCCTTCATCAACAAGTTTGTGGTTGTGTACTTTGATGACATACTTGTGTATAGCAAGACAATTGAAGAGCATGTAGGCAATTTGAAACAAGTGTTTGATGTTTTGCTACGAGAAAGGTTATTTGCGAATCTCAAGAAGTGTTCTTTTTGTGTTGAAAAGGTAGTGTTCTTGGGCTTTGTGGTTAGTACAAGTGGTATAGAGGTTGATTAAGAAAAGGTGGAGTCAATCAAGACTTGGCCGACCCCATCCAATGCCACTGAGGTAAGAAGTTTTCATGGGTTGGCGAGCTTTTACCGGCATTTTGTGAAGGGTTTTAGTTCAATTGCTTCCCCATTAACCGAATTGATCAAGAAAGATGTACCTTTTGTGTGGGGAGAAGAACAAGAGAAGTCCTTTCAAGCATTGAAGTCCATGTTGAGTTCCTCCCCATTACTCCAACTACCTAATTTTGATAAAGCTTTTGAGATAGAGAGTGATGCTTCGGGTGTTGGGATAGGTGGTGTCTTGATGCAAGAGGGAAAACCATTGGCTTACTTTAGTGAAAAACTAAAGGGAGCTACTCTTCGGTACTCAACTTATGACAAGGAATTATATGCACTTGTGAGGGTATTGGCTCATTGGCAATACTACTTGTGGCACAAAGAGTTCGTTATAAGGACCGATCATGAGTCCTTGAAACATCTTAAGGGGTAATTCAAGTTGAACAAGCGACATGCCAAATGGGTTGAATTCATTGAGACCTTTATATATGTGATCAACTACAAGCAAGGCAAAGAGAATGTAGTAGCGGATGCTCTATCAAGGAGGTTTGTATTGGTCAACACCTTGGCTTCTAAAATGATGGAATTTGAAAGCTTGAAGGGATTCTATTCTATGGATCCGATTTCGAAGAAACTTTTAATTGTCTTAGTCAAAGGAAGCGGGTTGATAGGTTCCAATTGGTTGATGGATTCTTGTTCAAGAATGGGCGCGTTTGTGTGCCCATGAGTTCATGGAGAGAGTTGTTCGTCAAGGAAGCTCATAGTGGTGGTTTGATGGGGCACTTGGGTTACCCAAGACACTTGACATCCTTATGGAACAATTTTATTGGCCAAAGATAAAGCATGATGTGGAGCAGATTTGTGGACAATGTCTCGAATGCAAGCAAGCCAAATCCACGACTCGGACTCAAGGTAAGTATACCCCTCTTCCTACTCCTATTGGTCCATGGATGGACATTTCTATGGATTTTGTGTTAGGACTTCCTAGGACTAAAAGAGGACATGATAGCATATTTTTGGTAGTGGATAGGTTCTCTAAAATGACACATTTCATTCCATGCCATAAATGTGATGATGCATCCCATGTAGCATCCTTGTTTGTCATTAATGTGCTTAAATTGCATGGAGTCCATCAAACCATTGTTAGTGATAGGGATTCCAAATTTCTTAGTCATTTTTGGAAGAATCTATGGGGTACACTTGGTACCAAACTCATGTTTTCTACTTCTTGTCATCCTCAAACGGATGGACAAACCAAAGTAGTCAACCGAACTCTTGGAAGCATGCTTAGGTGTATGATTAGGGGCACCCCAACCACTTGGGAAGACCAATTACCCTTGATAGAATTTGCATATAATCGGTCTTTCCACTCTTCTATTGGAATGTCCCCATTTGAAGCATGTTATGGATTTAAGCCTTTGTTTCCATTAACTATGACTCCTTTGTCTAGCTATGTTGTTGTGAGCCTAGATGCTGAACAAAGAGCAAAGGAGATGATGAACATTCATTCCAAGGTAAAAGAGGCCATTGAAAAGAACAATTCAAAGGTGGCCAACCGAAAGAATCGTGGAAGAAAGGAAGTGATTTTCAACCCGGAAGATTGGGTGTGGGTTCATTTCCGAAAGGAGAGGTTCCCACAAGTTCGAAAAGGAAAGATAAGCCCAAGGGGAGATGGACCCTTCAAAGTGCTCAAGCGGATAAATGACAATGCATACATGATTGACTTACCAAGTGAATATAATGTTCATAATGTTTTCAATGTTAGTGATCTTTCTCCTTGTGTTGTAGGTGATCTATTGGATTCGAGGATGAATCCTTTTCAAGAAGGGGAGGATGATACTAGATTGGAAAGCATGGATTGTACTATCTTGGATGACACTTATCCTTCAAGGCCTTTCACACGTAGTCAAGCTAAAGAGCTCCAAGACCTTCAAGCAATGTTCATGAAAAGGGAAGCATTGGAGAAGCTTGGAGAATCCCACAGGAAAGCATACAATGTATGGGTGGTCTATTAAAGTGAGGTGGAAGGAGGAATTCAAGAATTCCCAAAAGAAGGAAACCAAACAAGGCCCTTACTTCATTAAGGGTAAAATTGTACTTGCTAGTGTCTTCTTATTCTCTAGTATAAGTAGTAGCTTTTCTTCATTTTGGAAGTTCAATTTTTGCATATTGAAGATTGATACTCTAAAACTTGTAGTTGCTAGTGTAAGGCTTAGTGTAATTCCCGTAAGGAATTAGTGAGTGATTAGGGTGACTCTCTTGATTGTTAGTTTAACTTCTTTGCTTAATTAATCGAAGGTCTCTCACTTGTGGATTTCATTTGGTTTTCCTTGATTAGTTGAGTTGAATTAGTTTCTAGTTGTTGGAATCAATTGGGAGGTGAGGGTTTTAGCCCCTTGTTGCCCATAATTTCAATTCCTAGTTATTAGTTCTCATATTTTTTCCTCCTTCTTTCTTGTTTGCTTAATTTCCATTATCACGTGAAGGGTATGATGAGATTTGGCAAGAAAGGAAAGCTTAGTGCCCATTTTGTAGGTCCATATCGGATTCTGAGGAAGGTTGGTAAGGTTGCTTATGAGTTGGAATTGCCATCAGATTTGGAAGCAATTCATCTAGTTTTCCATGTTTCCTTACTGAAGAAGTGTGTTGGTGATCCGGTCTTGATTGTTCCTTTGGAGGATGTTGGTGTGAAGGATAGTCTCACTTATGAGGAGGTCCCTGTAGAAATCCTTGATAGTCAGATTCGGAGGTTGAGAAATAAAAAAGTCACTTTGGTAAAAGTTCTTTGGAGAAATCAGCTTGTTGAAGGAGCTACTTGGGAAGCGTAATCAGCCATGAAAGCCAAGTACCCTCATCTCTTTCCTTCTGATTCTGTTCCAACCTGAGGTAATAGTTTCATCCTTAGTATGTTCCTCCGATCCTATTCCATCAGTTACTCTCATGATGATCCTAGCATGCATTCACGTTTTCGAAGTTAATTTAACCATGTTTTAAGTTGAAAAGTTCAGTTTTCATGTTTCTTCCTTGAATTCCATGTTTTGTTGTTGGTTGGGCTGTTTTCTCTTTAGTTTTCCTTGCTTAGTCTTCATTCTAGGATAAATGATCCCAAGGAGGAGATATTGTAACACCCCGAAATTCAATTCAGCTTTTTAAGTTAGAAATCCTGAAAATTCTAAAACTACCAGGAATCAGGAGTCAAGTCTACAATTCGTAGAAGGAATCACAACTCATGGAAATGACTCGTGAAACTAGCTTTGCAGCTCCCACCTCTTGTCTGAGAACCACGAGTAGAGTCTACGAGTTGTGATTATTTTCACGGGTCATGGAAATCACTCGTGGAACTCAGACTGAGGGCAAAGTATTTTCCAGGAACCACGAGTTGGTCCTATAGCTCATGAAAGTTTCCACGAGTCATCCTGTTAAATTGTAGGACCTGATCCACAGCTTGAAATTGTGGCTTAGGAACCATGACTCAAGTCCACGAGTCGTGGTTAGTTCTACGATTTGTGGAAAGGACCCGTGGAACCTGAAGTCGAGTTTTAAAATAGTTTTTTCTTAATTAAGTCCCAGGAGTATTTTAGTCATTACCCACCCTTTTAACTCCTAAATGATGTCATTTTGACTATTTCTAGAAGGGTTTTCACTCTCATTAGCCTAAGTCCCTCCTCATTACCTCATTCATCTCCCAAAGAGGAAAAGAACTCTCTTAAGCTCAAGGTCTCAAGCTCTAAGTCCAAGTCTCCTAATCTTTTCAATTTCCAGTGGGTTAACTCCAATCAAGGTATGTGGGTATTCAACAATGGGTTCCTTTCACCCTTGTGCCCAAAACCCCATATTTCAAATTGTGATTTCATGAACTTTCAAATTAGGGGTTTTACCCAATTCTTATGGGTTTTGCTATAAATTGCCTTCTCATGAGTTTATTATGAAATTCTATTAAATTGCATGATTTTGCATGGGTTTTTACATATGAACTCCTATTTCATGAATTGAAGGTTAATTATGGTGAATCCTACATGCATGAAGTGATTTAAGAAAATTTGGGAAAATGATAGCATATTTCATGAATTTCAAGCAAGTGCATGCCTAGTTCCTATGTTTTATGAAAGTATATGTTATTATGAAATTAAACTAAGTCCATGCAAGTTTTCAAGTTATGAATTATTATGCAATGCAAGACACCCGCTGTGCCATCAATGCTCATGAATTATTTTCTAAATCAAGATTCATGAGTAGTATGAAGATCTGGGCTATGAACATGTTTATGAACAAGCTTGACATCGAGATATGTCACATGAATATGAGCCTTATGTTATATGTTTTGGGAGTAGTATTTAGCACCGAACGATGAGGGTTCTAGATAACTCAAGTCCAAAACTATGTTGCCTTCATAGGTTTCCCTCCGTGGCTTATGACAGGATTTTTATGAACATGGTTCCAACTTTGGCTCATTAGGACAACCTTTTTTAGTGTGGGTGCATGACATTGGACTCCATGTAGCTCAGTATCATTTATGTCGGTTGAGAGAAACTCCCACATGATTATTTTTAAGCTATGAAGTTATATGATATCATACTTTGAATTTTAACCACACTTCATGTTTTATGTCTTATATCTTGATAATCCTCTTACATGATTTATTTATAAAAAGGTTCACCTTAATCATGTTTTAAGTATATTTTTATCATGATCATGCATATCTCACATACTTGATATATCCTATAGTACTGACACATATTTTGCACTGCATCCTCTTGATGATGCAGATTCAGGTGTTTCCCATCAAGCTCGTGGCTAGACGAAGCCGGATATCAAGTCACTGTTGGTGAGTCCTCATTGTTTGACGGCTAGTTACGGCTCTAGCTTGTTTAGACTACTTATTTCAAACTTTGAGTTAGCTAGGATCTTGTCCTAGCAACTTGTTATGTCATGTATAGAGGATTTTCAGACATAGACGATATTCGGTTTTTCTTCGAATTATGTTCTTTTGATTTTATCTTATGGATTTAGTTATCTATTTCGTATTATGCTTCCGCTATGCTTAACTGTTATACCTAAGTTATGCTATGACCAAGGGTTAATCTGGGGCATTTGTGTCCCGGGTCTCGTGTTATGCCTAGGGGGTAGCCTCGGGGCATGACACAAGCAAAGGATAATTTTGGCCCATGTTTCTTGACCCATTTTGGCCCAGATCTACTCAAAAAAAGTCAGCCTCAGAGGCCCCCGTATACAGACCTTTTGTTGATCAATATTGATCACAAAAAGCTGGAAAAGATTTACTAGAACTCTCTCTTATTTTCTTTTCTCTTGGCAGCACCTCTCTCCCATTAGTGTTCTAAGAAAATCAAAATTAATTCAAACTTAAGGTGAGTAAAACAACTTATTATCTTTGTAGTAATCTACTACATATAGCTAGGATATCCTATGGTAAGAAATACATGAACTATGGTTGCCCCTTCCTTAAGGTTGGACACTTAGAAATTGTCTTACAATTAAGAGATTTCTTTTTCTCTTGTTGGTGTATGTGTAGGGGGTACTTAAGCTTTGCAAGGCATCAATAAAAATAGGGAAAAAACACCCCTTCAAGTGTGGTAATTACTCTGCCCATAATCATCTTTTTGGGTTGAAGTTTGGATGGACAAATATTGTTGAATTACTGTTAAGAACTCACGGGACGGTGATCGGAAGCCATGGGTTCAATGTGTTGCTACCGTATTTTGGTATGGTGAGTTGTGTAGGGTATGTTTGATGGGTTTTGTATGGTTGGAGGTAGTAGGTTGGTTTGTGTGTGATGTGTATTGAAATGGGGGAGAAAGGTGTGATGATACACCCTTTTATTAATGCTAATATGTAAATCTGCTCGGTAAATGCTTAGCTACTATTTTGGCAAAGTTGCATCAGGTTTAAGAGCTAATACTAGATTCATTATACCCTTTTGTGGTACATTAACTTAATAATGTAAAGGCCATGTTGTGGTAAGCGCAATCTTCAGAAGGAACGAGGTATGTTAAGGCTTCCTTATTCCTTATCAGCATGAATCTAGAAATGGATCTCTAAATCTCCGAAGGAATTTGAGTATTTTGTTGTTAGAGAGCTGATTTGGTGACTTAACAAGTCTTAAAGAACTAAGTGATATATTATGGTGATTCAAGTCGCCTTCTTATAAAATCTGATTCTTTTTGCACGAAACATAAGTTATCCTTTTGTCGAGTTTCTTCTTTGTATTGTGATCCCTAATCAAGCTTTAGAAAGTATAAAAGAAAGGTTAGCAAGTCAAATCCCCATTCATATCTGTTTGGTAAGTTGATTCCAACATCTAGTAAGTCAAGGCTAAAGAAGTTATCTTCATTAACCTTCATAACTAACAAGAGTAGCTTTGAAGGTCAATATAGTAATATGCTTATTACGCGTGGATTGCGTGTTAGTGTGCGCCGAGGTGCTACTGCCATATTGTGGCAATTATATACATAGTGTGCACTGAGGTGCTACTACCATATTGAGGCTATTATATACATAGTGTGCACCGAGGTGCTACTACCATATTGAGGCCATTATATACATAGTGTGCACCGAGGCGCTACTGCCATATTGAGGCTATTATATTTAGGGTGCACCGAGGTGCTATTATGGTTTATCATGTGTTAGAAAGAGTGAGTTGCAGTGTGAGTTAATGCATGGGTTTTGTTCTAAAAATAATAAATGAGAAAAGAGCTTCATTAGTCTTACCGATTACAGTTTACAAGTTTCATATTATAACCTATTCAGATTTACTACTTGCAACTTACTATTATGTTTATACCTTACATACCAGTACATTATTTTAATACTGTATCCCCATTTCTTGGGGGGTTCTACATTCATCCCTGCAGGTCCAGACATAAACCCATATAGACCTCTTCTGTAGGAGTTGTAGAGTTCAGCCATTTTGATAAGCTCCATTCTTCTTGGAGCTGACGAGTCAGAGGTATAACTTATATTTTGATTAGGTTATGTATATGTACAATTAATGGGTAGTCCAGGGCCATGTCCTAGTTATGAGATATTTTATTTACTTGTAGAGGCTTGTAGACATGTATATGTATGTCAGTGTTGGGTATGGCCTTGATGGCCTTGTTATTAGCTATCTACTATGATATTAGCCTTGTCATCCTTGAGTTATTTATCTTTTTTTTTTAAATTAAAGATTGACGCTAAAAGCCTCATTTATTAATAGAAAACATCAGTACAACTAAAACAAACAAAAAAGGAAATGCAACAGGCTGAAAATAAAATCAAAGGGGAATGTGGGAGAAGAATTGTCTTCTAGCTGGAGTTGGAGCTCTCTTGCTCCCTCATTGCTGGTGGTGGGAGTCAACGATGAGAACCTGTACTAGTCCTAGAGTACCCACTTGATATGGAGGTGGAATTGGTCTGTAAAAGAATAAAGAAGATCATTGACAGATCTGGTGGATTGTGATGGTGATGGTGGTGTAGCTAAGGTAGCCAGATATTAATCTGTAGAGCGCCAACTCATTGAAGATTGAGGAGATTTTAGTTTTTACACTAAGGGCATTTACCGTGTCTCACAAATATCGTGCAATCAACTCAAGTGAAGACTTCTTCATATTTTTCATTTACAGATCTGAGCTGTAAAAATCAAGATAAGTGCTTAACCCTTTCTACTACCCTAAAAACCCCGGCTGCTATATAATTTACCTTAGTTTTTCTTCTTTAGGTTGAGACCAACAAGGAGCTGATACTACTATCTAAAATGATCCACCTTGGTTCGTTATCTAGCTAAGCTGGGTAAGTGTCTCCAATCTCTGAATCTTTACTAGATTTGGTAACTACTGTAAGGATGGGTCTATGCCTGGTATTGCATGATATTTATGCCTTTGATTTGGATCTGTGTTGTGTCTGATCTTTATAGCTTTCTGTTAGCATGTTTACCTCCCCTAGTTATTAAAATTTCCATGTTGGATCTTTTTGATTCATAGGTTCGGGACTTTGGTTGCCTATCCATGAGTAGTATTGCTTTTGCTTTTGTTGGTAACTCTTGTGTTGATTGATATGTGATTCTACTTGAGCCTGCAAAAAATAAAACTTGATTAGTTATAAAATCTTCCAATCTATTTCCTTCCCTGAAAACATGTTCAATTCTTGCATCCACCTCCCTTATTATCTCCCTCATCTTCTTAACCTTGACAACCAAGATCCAAGGTACTTCCCATATCCCATCCAGAATTTTCTTATTTAGCCACCAATGAGTCTGTTTCCAGTATCACAGGAAGTAGGTTCTGCTGAGTGCATATTCTAATCCCATCTTCAATATAATAACTTCAGCCACTAAGTTAGTGACTTCACCCAGTCTTTTTACCACATCATAAAACAAATGACCACTATCATTTCTAATGTAGAAGGCTCCAGAACTAGGCCCTAAATTTCCTTTAAATGCACCATCAGTGTTGCATTTAAAGGAACCTAGTTTGGGAAATTCCAGTAAACCACCTTCTATGGATCCTAGGGGAGTAGTCCTCAATGTACTTGACCAAATCAGCCCAATAGGGTGGAATATTGAATAACTAGGGGTAGATATGCTTAGCCAAAGAGACTAGGTTCCTATTAATCTCCATCCTCATGCTTCCTTGAGTCATTTCCCTCCATGTTTGATCACATTTCTTCTTTTCCAAATCTGCCAAAGAATAAATAGAGGTTTAGCCTTGTCTATAGGCCTAAGCTTTGTTTTACAGTCTGCTTCCCACCATTTGTCTATGTTGCTTCTTACATGGATGAATGTCCCCTTTATACCTGCAGTAGCTGCAAAATAATGCCATATGCTGTTAGATTCTGCACATTGTATAAAAAGGTGCTCAATAGATTCGTGAGCCCCATTATCACAACAGCATATAATAGTATCACTAATTCTGTTCTTGACTAGAATTTCCCCAATAGGTAGTTTCTTCTTTCAAAGCCTCTATACAAAGAAAGATACCTTAAATGGTACTCCCTTAATCCAAATTGGTTTGAATAGTAGCAGGTGTTGGCCTCTATTTCTTACATTTTCCCAAGCTGACCCTACACTAAACTTTCCTAAGTTGTTCAACATCAAACTAATGCTTGTACCATTCCCCAAGGACTTCCCTACAGTTCGCATTCTGTATGATATGATTTCACACTTCTATAGGAAAGGTTTGTTGCAGTATCTCCACATTCCAACATCCATTAGTAAATAGTTGACTGACCTCCTCAAGTTGCATGTTTCTATCAAAGTTTAGGGGCAGATAGTAGTAAAGGGAACCCAATTGGGTCCAATTATCATACCATACATATGAGTGCCCACACTTTGGTTCCCACCATATATCTTGATCAAACTTGTCTCTAGCCTCCAACATGTGTTTCCAAGTCAGAGATCCCCCTTTCCATTCCACCATCTAAGGTTCGACTTTTTTGCAGTATTTGTTCCACATGAAATTGGTCCATAGTGATTTTTGTGTTATGAAAATCCACCATAACTTGACAAATAGGGACTTTGAAACATCAAAAAGTGACCTGAACCCTAGACCTCCCTCCTCTTTTGTTAAACAAATGTTAGGCTAGGCAACCTAATGTTTGTTTCTCACATTCTCCCTGAAGTTCCATAGGAATCTAGAAAAGACTCTATGTAGATCATGTATGACACATTTGGGGGGATTAATAGAAGACAACATGTAAATGGGGATGCTATTTAGAACATTGTTAATCAAAATAGCTTTACCCCCAAAGGATAGCATCTTCCCCTTCCAAGCTTGTAGCTTATTTTGCACTTTCTTCATCATCTCTAAAAAGTGTACTTTCCTCTTCATGGCATGTCCTATGGGGCATCCTCAGTACATGAGAGGTAATTTTCCTCTAGTAAAACGAGTACTCTCGTCCACTTCTCTAATATGGGCCTGAGCAATCTTATGATAGACTAGGAAGGCAGTTTTGCTCTTGTTCATCAATTGTTCAGACTCCTCTTCACCTTCTTGAGAACCTCCATCACCATTGTTAGTGAGGTCTGGTCAGCAAAGACAAAAATAACTGTGTCATCAACATAGGCTAGATGGTTGATGTTCCCACTCCATTTTGGCATGACAAATCCTTTAAAAGCTGGGTTGTCAAATAAGGAGTTCAAGGATCTAGATAGTACTTAAGAAGATAATATAAACAAAGCTGGTGATAATGGGTCACCCTATTTCACACCCCTTGTAGAATGAAAGAAGCAATGTGTTTGCCCATTAACCATGACTAAATACAAATTATTTGCCACTAACCTCCATACTTTATCCACCACCTGTGAATTGAATCCAATCTTTCCAAGAACAATAATAAGGAATTTCTAGTTCACTCTGTCATATGACTTTTCTATATTTAGCTTCAAGACTACATTAGCAGGTTTTCCCTTTATTCTGATGTCTGATATGATTTCCTGGGCCAATAAAACATTTTCGTTGATGTTTCTGCCTCTTACAAACCCTGACTAATTCTTGGCTATGATATTAGGTAACAGTGCTTCCAATATATCATGTTAGAACTATAGATATCACCAGATTCAAAAAATTACTCAGACTTATTTGTCTCATATCAAAAAAGGGTTGTATTGTCTCCTTTTTTGGTAGTAAGACCAAGTTGGTATGAGTAATAGATTTTAGAAGGGTGTACCCTGTAAAAAAGGCTTTAAAAACATTAAAAATATCTTCTTCCACTATGCTCCAGCATTTTTGATAAAAATGGCATGTGAACCCATCTAGGCTACTAGTACTGTCTTTATTAAACTCAATGACAACCTTCTGAACTTCCTCCATAGTGGGGTAGGCATTTATACCTGCATTTATTTCTATTGTGATTATAGTGGGGATATGTTGTAGAAGACTTGTATTCACCTCAGCATTATTACAAGTGAAGTGGTCCTGAAAGAATGACATAGCTTCCTCAGCCACTTCTGACCCTTCTACCCTTGTCTTTAAATATTTTGAATTCTATGTACAGTTAATCTCCCTTTTCTTCCATTTACCACACTATGGAAGAATCTTGTGTTTCTGTCCCTTCTGCAAACCATTGTATTCCAACTTTTTGCCTCCAGAACTCTTCTTCATAATGGAGTAGAGTTTTCCCAAAGTATTGAGATCTTCTCTGATTTTTGAAGATTTGAATGTGTCTTGAGAATAAGATGAGAAAATTATCTCTTGTACGATGTGTATGTGAAAAGGGGACAGGGAACAGGATAATTTATTTGCTCAAAATGGCGGAATCAAGCTTGAGGATGGCTAAAGAGAGCTGCAATTAGCTCGAAAATGACAAGAGATGGGAGAAAAAAGACAACTGCTGGAGAATATTAGATATAGCATTTGTTTTTAAATAAGTTAAGGACTTGGGCTGCTAATATTGGGCTGATTTTGGATAGAGTTGACATTGAAATGGGCTGAAAAATTAGCCTAATTTAGAGCTCACTTTAACCAATTTTCTTGGCTTTTTCCCTTCTCATAATAATTTCTTTGGGCTTCCTTATTGTAATAATCTAACCATGACATCTATAATATATAGCCAAGTAAAAAATATAAAAATTATAATCCAGAAAAATACACTTATAAAATATTAGTGAAGTAATAATTATAGTAATAATTAATAATATTCATTATAATTAGCGCAAAATAACAATAACAATACTAATAATATTAAGATGATAATGGAATGGAGTAATAGTGATAAAAAACGTAACTATAATAGGGATACTAGTATTATATTTATGTATTTAATAACAAGAGTATGAAAAGGTAATATAGTAATATTCGTAGTAAAAGTAGTAAATTTATAGTAATAGTTAAAAAAAATATTATTGACTAGGAAGCATAAGAAAATAAATTAGAGAAAAGATGAGACAAAATTGGGTGTCAACAACTTGCCCCTATTTTACCGGAGAGGATATAAAAGTTTTTAGGCAAAGAAGTTGACGTAGTAGTCAATTTTGTCCAAACCTACAAATACGACTGTAATGACCCTTCCGATCATTTACGCATTTTCACCTTTCTGGTACTGTTAGAGCTTGCCTGTAGTGGCCCAAGTCATTTATGGCTTGCTGGGACTGGTAGTTCGATGTCCGGGCCGTTTGTTTGGCCTTTTTGGTCGTTCCTTGTTTTAGAACTTTTGACTTTGGAAATCATTGACTTCGGTGAATATTATTATCTATCATTCTTGGAATTGAATTCCAACAGTGCCGTTGGTTCCAGAGCGTGGACTTTGGTCCATTTGGATCACTGGTCGGGATCCAGGAGCTATTAAGCATGGAAATCTCTCTCGTTCTGTGTTTTCAGGCTAGTTGGGCTTGTATAGTTGACTTTGGTCAACATTTGGAGAAGACGGCCTCGGATGGAAATTCCGTTAGTGTTGTTAGCTCCAAATCGTCGAGTTTAGGCTAGAGGGACCATTGGTTTGGGTCCCGAAGCTTCTGAATTCGATTTCGGCCATTGGGTTCCATTTTTGAAATAGTTGGCCTTAGGTTGATATTTGGGTGTGGGTCCTACTTTTAATTAAATCGACCTCTGATGGGATTTTCGTTCATTCCATTGGATCCAAAATCTTGTTTCTAGTAAAATATCTCTATTCTCTTATGTCTGCGAGACCCCAAATGCGTTCTGAGGGACCCAATGTGTGAAAATCTGCCCTTGGCACTAGGTTGCTGTCATAGCCCATTTTGTTCTTCGCGAACGCGGGGCGCTGGCCGCGCTTGCATAAGGCAATTCCAGCTGCCCCAATTTTTATTCTTCACGAACACGGGCCATGGTCGTGTTATCATAGGGCATTTGGCCAACCGCCCTATTTCGTTCTTCGCTTAGGCGACACCTTGGTCGCGTTCACGAAGGCCAAGGCAGTCAGCTTTAAGTTAGCATTTCCCTTTCTTTATTCTTCAATTCCAAGAACTTCCAAGTCGGAACCTCCATTGTCAAAGACCCCAAAGCTTCCATATTTCACCATTTTAGACCCCAACTGGTTGGAAAATAATATTTTATCGATCATAGCTCGTTTATTGGCTTCTAAGACGGGTAAGTCCTCTCTTGAAATCCCGTTTTCTCAATTTAATTTCTCTTAAATTCTTACATGGGTGGGCTATTTTTGAGCACCATTTCATGTCTGTTTCTGCTCAAATTTTGAGCATGTGCTCCCAGGATTGTAAGGAACATGATGGTGTTTTTCGTTTCTGGTTTTGGGTTGCAGGGTCGACGGGCCCGCCATTGGCCTAAATGTTGACCCAGTTATGTTTGTGACGTTATGGGTATCGTTAGCTTTGTATTGATGTGTAGAATATTATTTTAATAGTGTTTTTATGAGTTGGAGCTTCTCGGAGCAGTTCAAGCTTAGGCGACGTTGTTCTCGCATCTAGTCATTGGACAATAGGTAGGTTATGGTTTTCCCTATCAAGACTCTGTGTATATAGACTATAACTGCACTAATTAATATCCTTGGGTGGGTTGTGATAGGTTGGTACCTCAGACCTTGTCCACCTTTTCTGTCCGTTTATTTCATACGCAATTTTTAGTGTTGGCGTAGTATTGTATATTACCCTTGTGGTCTTGTGCGGCCTTGTATTGACTCTAGAACATAGATGGTGGGTTATTTGGGAATGTACGTGAGTCTCAGAAATAGAGCTTTTATTCTAGGCTGGTTATTTCTGCTGTAGAGCTGTTGAGCCTGTGTAGGGACGATAGGAATGTTTGTGAGCCACTTTGGGCTAAACTTATTGTCTGCGAGCATATTCATTCATGAAAAGGGATTTTCTGCATGTCTTACTACTATTTTGGCTTCAGGCTGACTATCACCATTTTTTCAAAACTTTGTATGGCCTCGAGGGCCCATTTTCAGTATAAATGAGGTTAAAATAAGATTTGGATGTCTTCATACTGGTTTTCCCACTAATACTAGGCTCGATAGAGCCGTAGCTCTAGACACGATTTTTTACAAATTTATACCTGAACACATGTTGGGCACCCTATTTAGGGATTTGAGAGTTGATTCTTTATTTAGACGCGAATATGCTCTAGGCACTCTACGAGAGGGTTATTGAGACTTTATTACTGATTTTAGACTCGGGTATACTTCAGGCACCCATGAGGAGGGTCTTTTGAGATTACTACTATTGATTTAGACCCAGGTCAAAGCCGAGCATGTACTATAAGATTTCGAGTATTAAGCTACACTTGAGATTATCGAGGAAGATGGAGAGATTGATGAGGATGTCACTCACCGTATTGGTGTTGGGTGGATGAAATGGAGGCTCGCATCTGGAGTGTTGTGTGATAAGAAGGTGCCTACTAAACTTAAAGGCAAATTCTACAGAGTGGTGGTTCGACCAGCTTTGTTGTATGGAGTAGAGTGTTGGCCAGTAAAGAACTCCCATATTCAAAAGATGAAGGTGGCGGAGATGAGGATGTTGCGATGGATATGCGGGTTTACTAGGAGAGATAGGATTAGGAATGAGGATATCCGGGATAAGGTGGGTGTGGCATCTGTGGAAGATAAGATGCGGGAATCGAGGTTGAGATGGTTTGGACATGTGAGGAGGAGAGGCACGGATGCTCCAGTGCAGAGGTGTGAGAGGTTGGCTATAGATGGTTACAAGAGAGGATGAGGTAGACCGAAAAAGAATTGGGGAGAGGTGATTCGAAAGGACATGGCACAGTTACAGCTTACCGAGGACATGACCCGAGATAGGAAGGTGTGGAGGACGCGGATTAGGGTAGAAGGGTAGTAGGTAGAAGTGTGTGTAGGCTAGTAGGTAGGCTAGTAATCGTACTGCTACGCTTATAGTTTCCTTTCTTAGATTCCTCGTAGTAGTATTTTGTGGCAGTGCTCTGTTTCTGTCTGTTGTTTGTTACTACATATTACTTCCTATCGTCTCTTGTAGTTTTATCATGTTTTTTATCTTGTATCTTTGTTACGTCCTTTTTAGCCTTTTTTTAGACTGTTTTTGTCTTGAGCCGGGGGTATATAGGAAACAGCCTCTCTACCTCACCTCTGAGGTAGTGGTACGGACTGCGTACACTCTACCCTCCCCACACCCCACATTGTGGGAATACACTGGGTATGTTGTTATTGTTGTTGTTGAGATTATGTGGTTTGTATGTTGTCGATAAGTAGACCTCCATGGACCCTACCATTGTTGGGCCACAGAATATTGGCCGATGAAAAATGCCATGAGGAAGGGTGTATGGAAGAGTAGAGCTACATGGGTAGAATACTTCCATGGGTCCTACCTCTACATGGGCCTTGAGGTACCCAAAGGGGAACATACGGGTTACTTTCACATTATGTAATTATCATACATTTGGTATTCAGATTCCACCCTTGGTTGTTGTGTGTTAAGTGTACGCTCTTGTTGTATGGGCGGTTAGAGTGTTTGTTTTCAGTTGATTGTGTTCCACAGTTGTATGGATGGCCGTTGGGACTGTAGGTAGATTATATTTCTCTATTCATTTCTTAAATCTTGTTATATCCTTTGGTACTGATTGGATGAGTGGTTTTAGCCTGTTGAGGCACCAAATTTTGGGACTATGAGTGTTGAGAGGCCAATGGGGCCCACATTATTAAGATCCTAATTGTGTAGCTTTTTATGCCATTGTGGGGTATTGGTTCCTATTTTTATCCAGGCTTGATTAGTAGATTTAGATACTTTTGGGTTAGTTATTCCATCTTAGGTTTTGACTTGTGAGTTGCTTACAACTATTTTATCGTGGTATTGAGATGTTAGGCTTGTTTCTTTTAGTATGTGATTTCTAGTTCAATTATTGGCTGGCTTCCCTTCTTTCCCGTCATTTTTGAGGTTACCGATATACCGCCCCTCTCTTCTTCCTTGTTTTTCTGTGACTATCTTCTTGTATTCTGCTTATTATTTATTGCTCTTATATTTTATACGCACTTAGTCGGCCGATGATGCCTACTGGGTACCCATTGCTTAGCAATTGGTACTCATACTACACTTCTGCACTTTTTGGTGCAGATATTATTGTGAGATTTTGCCGTTAATCGCATTGGAGACTCGTGCAGCTTTTGGGATCTTTGAGACTACGGTGAGCACCTGACGGCTAGGTCTTGACCACATCTCATCTATTGTACTGTTACTCTTTGTATATTCAGAGATAGATGTACTTATCTTTTGTTACTTTTAGCACTTATATCCTATTAGAAGCTTATGTACTATTGATACCAAGTCTTGAGGTTGGTGTAATTTCCGTATATATATTCTGGTTTTTGATTTTTCTTGACTTTATCTTATTCTTCTTCCGTTTATTTTAGCTTATCATGCATATTGGTTAGGTGGTAGCCTATTACTAACTTTTCTGGGCTACGAGAATTAGTTCACCTACTAGGGGATTGTAGGTGCCATCATGACCTAAGAAATTGGGTCGTTACAGCTTGGTATCAAAGCTAAGTTCACCAATGTCATGGTACATAATCAAGTGTCTAAGTAGAGTCTCATGGATAAGTACGATGACGTTTGTATCCTATCTGCGGGAGGCTACAGGGCATTTTTAGGAAAAGTTCCATCTTCTTGTCTCCCTATCGTGCGTTCCTGGCTCTATTGACTTCTAAACATAGATTGTTTCATTCCTTCTCAGATGCCTAAGACAAGTTCGACAGCGAGTAATGTCGAGTCTTCTGTTCCTGTTGTTGCAGTGCCTCCGTCAGTGCCAAGACTTCATAGTGAGAGCTAATTGCATCAGATAAGGGATGTGAGGTCAGCCTAGCCTCCGGTAGGATTATTGGCTACTCTAGTTCTTCTGGACACTGTGGATAGTGTTATGAGTCCTCCAGTGGGCGTTTCAGTGCCTTTGGGTAGGGAAGTACCCGGATCTTTGAGCAGTGCTTCAACTAGGGTTGAGCTTCTAGTTCTTCATCAGGGTAGTATGTCAGTGTTGGACTTTGATGAGAGATTTCATGAGATGGTTAGACATACTTCTAGGGCTGTGCCTTCAGAGTTGGATAGGATTCAGAGCTTTGTTAGGGGTTTTATTTTGCCATGCCTATTGGGGACCGAGCACTTGGCTACTGTTAGGACGACTTTCCTATAGGTAGTTAATCATGCTGGGGATGTTAAGGGTTTATGTCGTGAGGCATATGGAGGAAGTAGTAAGAAACATCATTGTCAGGGCAATTTCTGAAGTTCCCAGACTCAGGGTAAGGGACTATCTACTGGGGATCAGTTCTGTTACATATTATCTAGTAGACTAGTTTTAGTTGCTCCACGGGTTCTAGAGAGTGGTTGTGTAGGGCATGTTAAGTATATTAGACAAGGTATGTATTATATTCTTTAGAGGTTTGCATTCAAAATGTGTAGGATGTGGTGGCCGATCAGGTTCAGTGAGATCTTCCCATTAGACTTTATCTGGTAGAGGTTGTTTTCTTGTAAACTTGGTTGTGATTTTGATGATTTGAGTTCTGTGTGTTGGTTGCCTTGCTTCTCTGGTTTCGGTGTTAAGTCGGCCCTTATTGGCTGAAATTCTCGAGGTTCAGTTTGGATTTGCAAATCCATGATGTTTTGGAGTTTGAGTTTGGAATCTAGCTTAGCTAGTAAGAAGTTAAGACTTGGTTGCTTCCTTTGGTTCTATTTTGTCGGGTGTCGTCCAGTCGCGGAGGCTACCCGGGTTGTCTGAGAGAGTAGTACGGGCTTCGTATCCACTGTTCTTAAATCTCTAGTGTCTCTTTCTTTCCTGACTTTCGAGGACGAAAATATTTTTAGTAGTGGATGATGTAATGACCCTTCTGGTCATTTACGCATTTTTGCCTTTCTTGTACTGTTAGAGGTTGCCTATAGCGGCCCCAAGTCATTTATGGCTTGCTGGTACCGGTAGTTCAATGCCCGGGCCTTTTGGGCTATTCCTTGTTTTAGAGCTTTAGACTTTGGAAATCAGTGACTTTGGTCAACATTCTTAGCTATCGTGCTCAGAATCAAATTCTGACAGTTCCATTAGCTCCGGAGCATGGACTTTGGTCTAGTTAGACTATTGGTCAGTATTCGGAAGCTATTCAACATGGAAATCATACTCGTTCTGTGGTTTTAGGATAGTTGGGCTTGTATAGTTGACTTTGGTCAACATTTGGAGAAGACGGTCTCAGATGGAAATTTTGCCAGCGCTGTCAGCTCCAGAACGTCGAGTTTAGGCTAGAGGGAACATTGGTTTTGTCTCAAGGCTTCCAGACTTGATTTTTACCATTGGGTTCCGTTTTGGAAATAGTTTGCCTTAGGTTGATATTTGGATGCGGGGACTACTTTTCATTAAATGGACCTCTGATGGGATTTCCATTAATTCCGTTGGTTTAAGAATGCTTTTTCTAGTCAATTAGCTCTATTCGCTTGTGTCCGCAGTACCACGGATGCGTTTTCGGGGACCCAAAGTGTTGAAATCTGCCCTTGGCAGCTGGTTGCTGTCATAGCCCATTTTGTTCTTCGCGAACGCTAGGAGCTGGCCGAGTTCGCATAGGGCAATTCCAGCAGCCCTAATTTTTGTTTTTCATGAACACGGGCCATGGCTGCATTCGCATAGGGCATTTGGCCAGCCGCCCCATTTTGTTCTTCGCATAGGCGACGCCTTGGCCGCGTTCACGAAGGCCAAGGCAGTCAGCTTTAAGTTGGCATTTCCCTTTCTTTCTTTGCACTTCCAAGTCCAAACCTCCATTGCCAAAGACCCCAAAGCTTCCATATTTCACCAGTTTTGACCCCATCTGGTTGGAGGATAATATTTCATCGATCCTAGCTCGTTTATTAGCTTCTAAGACGGGTAAGTCCTCTCTTTAATTCTCATTTTCACAATTTAATTTCTCTTAAATACTTAAATGGGTGGGCTGTTTTGGAGCCCCATTTAATTTTCATTTCTGCTCAAATTTTGAGCATGTGCTCCCGGGATTGTAAGGAACACGATGGTGTTTTTTGTTTCTAGTTTCGAGTTGCAGGGCCCATAATCCCGCTGGTGACTTGAATTTTGACCCGGTTATATTTGTGACTTTATGGGTACCGTTAGCTTTATATTGATACGTAGAATGTGTTTTAATAATGCTTTTGTGAGTTGGAGCTTCCTGGAGCAGTTTGATCTTAGGCGACGCCATTTCCTTAGCTAGTCGTCGGACGACAGGTAGTTTATGGTTTTCCCTATCTAGACTATGTGTATATAGACTATAACTGCACTAATTAGTATCCTTGGGTGGATTGTGATAGGTTGGTACCTTAGACCTTGTCCGCCTTTTTTGTCCGTTTATTTCATACGTTATTTGTAGTATTCGTATAGTATTGTATATTACCCTTGTGGTCCTGTGCGGCCTTGTATTGACTCTAGAACATAGATGGTGGGTAATTAGGGGATGTCCACGAGTCCCGAACATAGAGCTTTTATTCTAGGCTGGTTATGTCTGTTGTAGAGCTGTTGAGCCTGTGCAGGGCCGATAGGAATGTTTGTGAGCCACATTGGGCTAAACTTATTGTCTGCGAGCATATTCATTCATGAAAAAAGATTTTTGGCATGTTTTACTACTGTTTTGGCTTCAGGCCGACCATCACCGTTTTTCAAAACTTTGCATGGCCTCGAGGGCCCATTTTTTGTATAAATGAGTATAAAATGAGATTTGGATGCTTTCATACTGGTTTTCCCAGTGATACTAAGCTCGGCAGGGCCATATCCCTACACATGATTTTCTATGGATTTAGACCTGGACACATGTCGGGCACCCTGTTTAGGGATTTGAGACTTGATTCTTAATTTAGACCTAGATACGCTCTGAGCACCCTTCGGGAGGGTTGTTCAGACTTTATTACTTATTTTAGACCCGAATATACTTTGGGCACCCTTGAGGAGGGTCTTTTGAGATTACTACTACTGATTTAGACCCAGGTCGAAGCCAGGCATGTACTTTTAGATTTCGAGTATTGAGCTACACTTGAGATTGCATAGTTTATATGTGGTCGACGAGCAGACCTTCATGAAACCTATGGTTCCTGGGATGCAAGCTACGAGCCAAAGCAGTATGCCAGGAGGAGGCATGTACGACGGAGTAGAGGTACACGGGTAGAGTCCTTCCATAGGTCCTGCCTCTACATGGGCCTTGAGGTACCTGAGGGGGAACATACGGGTTACTTTCACATCTTGTCATTATCATGCATTTGGTATTCCAATTCCACCCTCGCCTTCTGTGTGTTCAATGTACGCTCTGGTTGTATGGGCGGCCGGAGGGTTTGTTTTCACTTAATTGTGTTCCTCGGTTGTACAGGCGGCCATTGGAACTGTAGGTAGATTATATTTCTCTGTTCATTTCTTAGTGATTGTTATAGCCTTTGGTACATATTGGATGAGTGGTTTTAGCCTTTTGAGGCACCTGCTTTGGGACTATGCATGTTGAGAGCCCAGTGGGGCCTGCGTTATTGAGATCCTGATTGTGTAGCTTTCTGAGAGGTTGTGGGGTATTGGTTCTTGTTTATATCCTGGCTTGATTGGCAGATTTAGATACTTTTGGGTTAGTTATTCCATCTTAGGCTTTGTCTTGTGAGTTGTTTATGTCTATTTTATCCTGGTATTGAGATCTTATACATGCTTATGTTAGTATGTGATTTCTAGTTCAATTGTTGGCTGGCTTCCCTTCTTTCCCGTCATTTTTGAGGTTACCGATATACCGCCCCTGTCTTTAAATTCTCTTTAGATATACTATTGTTGCAAGGATCCCAGGTGCGTCCTTCATCCTTCTTTCACCTATGTATCTGTGTATGCATACCTTCTGTGTTGGCATATTTTTTTTGTACTCTTGGTTGAATTACTCTTGTGCTAGTTTTCTTGTGCTTCTTCCTTGTTTTTCTGTGACTATCTTCTTGTATTCTGCTTATTATTTCTCTTATATTTTATATGTGCTCAGTCAGCCGATGATGCCTACTAGGTACCCGTTGCTTAGCAATTGGTATTCATACTACACTTCTGCACTTTTCGGTGCAGATATTAGTATGAGATTTTGCCGTTGATTGCATTGGAGACTCGTGCAACTTTTGGGATCTTCGATACTAGGGTGAGCGCCTGACGGTCGAGGCTTGACCACATATCATCTTTTGTACTGTTACTCTTTGTATATTTGGGGCTTGACCATATCTCATCTGTCACGACCCTATTCTATGGTCATGATGGCACCTACAACCCCCTAGTAGGCGAACCAATTCCCATAGCCCGGAATGGTTAGTAATAGGTTACTATCTAACCAATACACAGAATAAGCAGAAATAAGCGGAAACAGAATATAAAGATAAAGACAATGCGGAAGCAAATAACTGAATATGCATATATAAGGAAACTACACAAACTCCAAGATTTTGTATCAATAGCACATGAGCGTCTAAATAGAATACAAGGGCTAGATGTAACAAAATAAGATATACAACTATCTCCGAAAGCACAAGAGTAACAGTGCCAAAATATGAGATGTGGTCAAGCCACGGTCGTCAAACGCTCACCCTAGTCTCGAATATCCAAATGCTGCACGAGTTTCCAAGCGATCAACGGCAAAAGCTCACACTAATATCTTCCCCAAAAAAGATGCAGAAGTATAGTATAAATACCAATTGCTAAGCAACAGTAATATAGCTGAATACAAAGAGACATTCATTGAAGTCATATAGAAAGCCCAAGAGAACTAGCACACAAAGTAGTCAACCAAGAGTTATAAGCATATAATGCTAGCATATAAGATATACATAACCTAGAAACACGGGTGAAAAGAAGAACGCACCTGGAATCCTTGCAATAACAGTATATATAAGAGATAGTTTAAGGAGAAGGGTGGTATACCGATAACCTCAAGTAAAAGGGAAAGAAGGAAAGCAAGCCAATATATATTCTATCTAAAAGCAATACACTAACATAATCATACGTACAACACCAATCAAGAAAAGAGAAACATATAACCACCTCCCAATTTAAAACCTAGGATGGAATAAACTATGCCACAAGGAACCGAAAGCCACTAGTCAGAACCACAATAAAGGATAGAACTCACTAGCTCACAAATGCCCAGAAGACCACATAAATAGTGCCTCAAAATCAATAAGGGACCCACCAATCCATCAATGATCAAACCATCCAACAATTGGAGCCTCAACAGGCTAGAACCCACTAAATCACCAAGTACCGAAGGCCAACAAGATCTATGACATAAGATAAGCAATAATATCTAACTACAGTCCCAACGACCGCCTATACAACCGAGGAACATAATCAAGTGAAAAAATCCTCTGGCATCTCATACTACCAGTGCGTAGACTGAGCAAACAACAAACAATGGTGGAATCCAAATAAAATATGCATGATTATGATGATGGAACCAGTGTGATAGTAACCTTTGTATGCACCTTCCCTGCCACCCATAGGCCCAGTAGGAGGACCCATGGTGGGACATAACCGATGTACCTCTAGTACAACATACACCTCTTCTCCGGCACATGCATCCCATAGCTCCTGGTCCTCGATTGATAGGGCCCATGGAGGTCCTTTACCATATATTATAACGAATGTGAAATCCCAAGAATCAATACCTCTTAGTACATGCCCAGAATGGAACCAAGTCTAAAACAGTAGTAGTGATTTCAAAATCCTCATTAAGGGTGTCCGGAGTGTATTCGGGTCTAAATCAGTAATCAAGTCTCAAAATTCCCTAAACAGGATGCCCGACACGTGTTTGAGTCTAAATTCACAGAAGATCATATCTAGTGCTATGACGCAGCCGAGACTAGTATCAGTAGGAAAACCAGTGGTGAAATCATCAAAATCTCTTCTTTACTCTAAGAGGTTTCATAAAAGCCAGTACCCAAATCCTCTCATAAGCATTTTACCAAAAATGCCCCCCCAGGGACATGCAAGGTTTAGAAAATCATTTATAGTAGGCCTGAAGTCAAAATAGTAGTAAAACATGCAGAAAAATCCTTTGCATGAATGATATGCTCGCAAACAATAGGTCAGCCCAACACGGCTCATAAATATACCTATCAGCTCTGCACAAGGACACTCTACTCTACAACACAGATAACCAGCCTAAAGTAAGGTCACAATGTCCGAGACGCGCGGACATTCCCAAATATCCAACTGTTTATGATCCAGAGCCGTATAAAAAGGCCACACGGGGCAACAAGGGTAATATAGCAATACTACACGAATACTACAATCAACATAAGAAATAAACGGATAGAAAAAGCGGACAAGGTCTGAGGATACAAACCTATAAAACCAACCCAAGGAAGCTAATTAATGCAGTTATAGATATATATGCAAAGTGTAGGTAGGGAAACCCATAACTTAGTTGTCTTCCAATGACTAGCTACTAGGATGGT
This sequence comes from Jaltomata sinuosa, assembly GCA_003996215.1. Taxonomy (NCBI): domain Eukaryota; kingdom Viridiplantae; phylum Streptophyta; class Magnoliopsida; order Solanales; family Solanaceae; genus Jaltomata; species Jaltomata sinuosa. Next base: position 113,802 of record QJPP01000134.1, on the reverse strand, counting down.
ATCGTCCAAGCTCGAACCGCTCCAAGAAGTCCCAAATAGTGAAAAAACTATAATCATAATAATGTATGCATCAAAACAAAACCAACGATACCCATAATGCTAGAAACATAATCGGGTCAAAGTCCGAGTCACAAGCGGGCTCGTGGGCCTCGCAACACGAAACCAAAAATGAAAAACACCACGATATTCCCTACATTCCTGGGAGAACATGCTCAAAAAATTGAGCAAAAATGGATCATTAATGGGCTCAAAACAGCCCTTCAATCAAAGAATTAGAATGGTAAAATCAATGGAAGAAAATGGAAATTAACGAGGAACTTACTCGATTTAGAAGTCAAAAAATCAAACAAATCAACAATGAATCACCTCCAAGCAGTTGGGAAGAACAAAGGAATTCAATGGAGGTTTTATGAGATTTGTCCTAGAAACCAAAGTTGGAAAATGGGAAAATGAAGGAGAAAACAAGACTGCCAACCTTTAAAACAGACCTACACAGGCACAAGTGCGCCCAGGACAGCGTAGGTGCGCTACTGCAACAACACCTCAGGCAGGCGCATGGCGCTGGTGCAATGGCACCTCAGGCAAGCACAGGTGCGCTGGGGAAACATCACCTCAGGCAGGTGCAGGTGCACCCCAACAACAACACCAACATGCCAAGGTAGATTTTTCAAATTATAGGCCCTCAGGAGTGCAACTGGGGTCCCACAAACACAAAGAAGCTGAGTTATTCAACTAGAAATGGTGTTTTAGATCCAATGGAAATAACGAAAATCCCATCGAAGGGCGATTTAATGAAAAGCGATCCCCGCGCTCAAAATCAACCTTAGGCCAACTATTCCTAAAACAGAACCTAAAGGCCAAAATCAAGTCTGGAAGCCTCGGGACCCAAACCAATGGTCCCTCTAGCCTATACTCTACATTTTTGATCTAACAACACTGATAGAATTTTCATCTGAGGCCGTGATAACGGACAAAGAGGGAAGAACAAGAAGGAAAGAAAATAAAAGAAGGATATGTGAGTTAATATTCAAACTCTTGAATTTATGGGCAACAAGGGACTTGATACCCTCACCTCCCAATTGAATTCAATAATTCAAACACAAACCCTAGTTTGAGAAAAATCAAAGGAACTCAAGAAACCACAAATGAGCAACCTTCGATTAACCAAATCAAGAAGTTCACCAATAATTCCAAGATCCACACTACTAAAATTACCAACTAATGCTAGGCTTCACCTAGAAACTACAAGCTAAATACCTAGAAACTACAAGCTTCAAAGCTCAATATTCAATATTCATCAAAAACTAGTCTTCAAAATAAAGAAAAGCTACTACTTATACTAAGGAAATAAGAAGACATTGGCTTTTTACAATATTGCCCTTAATAAAGCAAGGGCCTTGTTTGGTTGTCTTCTTTATGGATTCTTGAATTTAAAGCCTAGCCACTTGCACAAATGGCCTCTTTTCTTCATCCACATCACTCCCACGGACTCATAAGCTTCCCTTTGCATGAACATCGTATGTGTTATCTATGCCATCCATGCTCGTGTCAACCATGCTATCCATGCTAGTATCATCCTCTCCTTCTTGAAAATGATTCGTCCTCGAATCCAAATCTTAAAACACATGAGAAGAACAACAACCAAAATATCCTCAAAGCATGAGGGTTAGTACAAGGGTTAGCAATAATATCATCATGCCAAGGAGGCACAAATTTGAGGTACAACCAAATATCCTTTGCTTCCAATAAAAGCAACTCATCATACAAGGTGCAAAGGTTTTTGTTATGATAAACATCAAGAGACAAGGCAAATACAAAGGTCTTCGTGGCATCAATAATTCTAAAAGATGGTATCATATTTAACTTTGGAGCCATAAGACACAATTGTTTCATTGTCTCGCAAGAAGGCCACACCAAAAGTGGTGCAATCACCCATAAGGGTTCATTGGGGTGGAAGAAGTAAAAGACCCACATATCATGGTCACAAAGATAATTGGACAAATTAAAGGAACCCCTACCTCTATAGAAAACAAATTTAATACAAACATAGACATCATCATATGCAAAGAGGTAGTAAAGAAAGGTGTCAAGATTGTCAATCCTCCTCAAGGTGCCCTCACATGCAAGATCACAATTTGGTTCATGAAACTTATCAAGCACATCAACACATGTTGGGACACATGAAGAAGACAAGATACTTTGTAGGAAAAAGTCACCTTCCTTCCTCAAGTTGCTATCCCCAATTTGACCCACACCACCATTAAGACCAAAGAGATTAGAATTCGAGCCATCGCATGAATTAACTAACTCATCTTCATATTTAACCAACAAAGGTGGGGTGTCATACAAAGGATCACAATTATCATCAATTTCATAAGGATAATCACTAGTTGGGTTTTTCAAACCATCAAACAAATCAATGTTAGCTTTATCCCACGGATCATCCCTTTTGAAAAGTGATAGGCCGATGTCTTCAAGTGGGTAGATAGTACAATCTTCACCCACATCTTGCTTGTCATCTTGACCAAGCTTCACCTCACAAGTAAGAGGTCCACAATCCCTCAAGAAGGAAGTTCCTTCCTCAGGAAAGGTGTCATCATCCCATAGTGGATTACCAAATAACTTGTAGCCTCCAAGAGTAGCTACACTTTCAACATTATAAGAGCTACCACTATGCACATTTTTAATAGTCATGTCATCATCAAATATGATATTATCCTTAACAACATATTCCATCACATGAGTTCTTTTAGAGGCACAAGTAATGGAATCACTAATCAAGGAATCATTATCTAGAAGCAAGGAACCTACATGACTATTCACATGATCAACTACATCAACATCATCACTAAATTGAGGTTCATTTAGCACATCACAAAATTCCTCATTTAATGGACAAGTATCACAAGAAAGTTGATCACCACAATTTGCAACACACAAGAAAGAGCTATTAAGCTCACCACATGGTAAAGGCTCATTAATATCATACAAAGATAAACTATCACTCACACTCAATTGACTATTAGCCACACAATGATCCATCAAGTTTAATAAAGTGCAAGAGTTAGCTTTGTTACCTTGTAGCTCATAGGAAGAATTGCCTTCACCTCGGTTATCAACATTTAAGTACAATTGCTCTCTTTGGCAGCTTTCAATCACCTTATGATGCTCCACATTTTGAGGTTCCACAATAGGTTCGCTTTGAAGAATACCTGCACAAGTATCAAGACAACTAGAGAAACAAGAAATGTTACATGAGTTAAGATAAGGTTGTGACAACCCTCTCACATCACTCCATACAACCTCTCCTTTTTTCACTCTAGAGTTGTCACTTATCATACCCTTACTCCTCTCAATCTTTTGTCTCTCAATTTCATTGGAGTTAGGACAAGTGCCAAGTATCCCTTGCGAAGGGTTAGATGATCCCTTCACTTCAAGCTTCCATTTTGGTGCATAAGGAGTGGATGTGTTTTCTTCTCTAGGAAATATTAGTGGAAAGAGAAGTTCCCCTTTGCGATCCATGATATACTTGTACCAATCTTGTGCATGTGGAATCCTATGACTTTGGAACCAAGGATTTCCCAAACATATGTGACAAGTATCCATGGAAGCTATATCACACCAAACCTCCTCTTGATATTTCCCAAGTGAAATAGGTACTTGCACCCTTTTATTAACATGATACCCTTTTTGAGTAACAAAGGAGTCTCGCTTCGGCCAAAAAGGTATCCCAAACAATTCAACCAATTGAGGGGTTATAAAGTTAGAAACACTATGATCATCAAGGACAAGATCAAACCCCGTAGTACGATAAACATTCACTTTTGTTTCAAGACTTCGCCTCTCCGGGTCTTGCCTATCTTGAAACATCAACTTGTCTCTACTTCCTCTAATACCATTTCTATATCGTGTACAAGACACATTGGAATTAGGATAAGAATCGCACATTATCATATTTCGAGAAGTAGGAAAAGTACCTCTTCTATAGCCCATACGATATCTTCGAATTGGTACCAACCATACATCAATACCTTCTCTTTTAGGACAGAAAGTCGCACAAGATGAGGAAGGACATTCAACCTCACAACTTCCATTTTCATCAAGATTTCCCTCAAAGGATTCACAAGACATACGGAAGGAAGCATTGTACCTCACATCGCCTTCATACTCATGGTGTGGAAAATGAGAACTTTCATAATCTTCTTCTCCACTATAATATTCTCCACAAGGTTCCTCTACCCTTTCAACATCATCACAAGAGCTATAAGCTCCATTCATCACATATTCATCTCCGGAGTAGTAGTTCTCTCCATCATAATGTTCATGAACACATGATCCTTCATATCCCTCATTGGCTCCATCATAGCCTTCATAGGCCTCAACATTAGAATCATAGCCTCCATCGCTACAAATAGAGCTTTCCATGTCATCATCACAAGTATCCGAAGCTATGGATGACATGCTACCTTATATCTCCTTTTGTACCTACAAAACTCAACAAATAATATTAGTAGAAAAAGCCTCACATCACTCGTATGCAAACTCTCAACTCACCTCCTAAAATGTCGTCTCGAAATTGGTAGTGAACTAGCTTTGCTTGATCAATTCAAGATCACCTATCCTTTGTAGTGGAGTGGATTTTTGTGACTCTTGAAAGACGGACGACTCGATTGAAGGTAAAAGGACTTGAATCAAGAAATTTATCAACGAATTAAGATGAGAAAAGTTGAAGAAAAAAAAGCACGAAAGAAAACGAACTCAAGAATTAAGTAACAAAAGTAGGAGAAACTACTTGTTGTTGCTTAATTTGGAGAATCAAAGAGATGATTTGATGTTTAAAAACTAGTTAACAAGTAATTAAAGATGTTAATTAGATGTTAAATAGTTAAGAAATCAAAGAAAAATGAGTGTAGAAGAAGAAGTTTGAAGTTCCAACACTTAGAAAAATTTTGGAGTCTTAAAAGTTCCAACACTTAGAAAAATTTTGGGGTTCCAAAATTTGAGACCCCTAAAAAAAACTAAGTATAGAACCTGCAGATTTTTGCTCTCTGAAATTGGGCAACACGCGCTGCTGACGTGGCAGTCCACGTGGAATTTTTTTTTTTTTTTAAATTCCACTTGTGGACCCAACAAACATCTTTGACTTGAAAAAAATTGGATCAAATGTACCTTTTGGCTTCTTCTTCTTCAAGATGTTCTTGATGAATATCAAAAACACCTAGAACACCAAGAACACACACTAAACACCAACACCTTCAAATGAGCTCGGAATTGGCTCAAATTTTAGGATTAGCTTCCCCTTAACGTAAGGAACAAACCCCAATGGTTTTTAAGCTCCAATTCCTCCTCAATCAATAGACCCACTTTCAAAGTTTGTAAAGCTTCAAAAGCTCAAAACCCTTTAATGGCAACTTCACTTCTACAACTCCAAATCGCATGAAATTTGAAATCTAGACTCAAAAAACACTAGGGAACAAGAATCTAGTGTCAAAAACAAGAAATCAAACAAGAAAATTTTCGGATTTTTTTTTATTTTTTTTTTTTTTTTTTTGAAGATATCAAATTCCCAAGACTTAGATTTGTGGAAACAAACCTAAACCAAGCTCTGATACCAAATGATAACGGACAAAGAGGGAAGAACAAGAAGGAAAGAAAATAAAAGAAGGATATGTGAGTTAATATTCAAACTCTTGAATTTATGGGCAACAAGGGACTTGATACCCTCACCTCCCAATTGAATTCAATAATTCAAACCAAACCCTAGTTTGAGACAAATCAAAGGAACTCAAGAAACCACAAATGAGCAACCTTCGATTAACCAAACCAAGAAGTTCACCAACAATTCCAAGATCGACACTACTAAAATTACCAACTAATGCTAGGCTTCACCTAGAAACTACAAGCTAAATACCTAGAAACTACAAGCTTCAAAGCTCAATATTCAATATTCATCAAAAAACCCCTTCAAAATAAAGAAAAGCTACTACTTATACTAAGGAAATAAGAAGACATTGACTTTTTACAATATTGCCCTTAATGAAGCAAGGGCCTTGTTTGGTTGTCTTCTTTATGGATTCTTGAATTTAAAGCCTAGCCACTTGCACAAATGGCCTCTTTTCTTCATCCACATCACTCCCACGGACTCATAAGCTTCCCTTTGCATGAACATCGTATGTGTTATCTATGCCATCCATGCTCGTGTCAACCATGCTATCCATGCTAGTATCAGGCCGTCTTCTCCAAATGTTGGCAAAAGTCAACCAAACAAGCCCAACTGGCCTGAAAACACAAAATGAGAGAGAATTTCAAGTTGAAAAGTTCTCAGATCTTGACTAAGGGTCCCACCAGACCAAAGTCCACGCTTTAGAGCTAACAAAATTGTTGAAATTCAATTCCGAGCATGATAGCTAATAATGTTGACTGAAGTCAACGATTTCCAAAGTTGAATCTCTAAAATAATGAAACGACCATAAAGACCAAACAAATGGCCTAGGCACTGGACTACTAGTCCCAGCAAGCCATAAATGTCTCGGGGCTGCTACATGAAAGCTTTAATAGTACACAAAAGGCAAAAACACGAGAATGACCATAAGGGTCATTATATCATCCACTACTAAAAAGGAATTTCATCCCCGAAAGTCAAGAAAGAAAGGAAGAGCAGAGTCTTAACAACTGCGGATACAAGGGCCGCACTACTCTCTCGTATAACCTGGGTAGCCTCCTCGACCGGATATCACCCAATATAACAAAACCACAAAAAGCAACCAAGACTTAACTCCTCACTAGCCAAGCTAGATTCAAACCTTTTACTCCAAAACTTCCAACGATCTGCCAACCCAAACTAAACCTCAAGAATCTAAACCGAAAAGCACTGACATAACACTGAAACCAGAGGACCAAGGTGATCAATATACAAAACTCAAACCCTCAATACCATGATCAAGTCCACCCTCAAAGTCACCATAAAAAACTCTAACTCATGAACTCGTTGATCTGCAAAACCCTTAATTCTGACTTGAATCCTTTTGCACCATAATCATGAAGCTTCAAATAAGCAAAACACTCGAGCCACCTCGAAACATCAACTAATCCACTGGAGATCCATAGTTCCTATTACACTTAACCACGAATGAAGTAACCTTTATACTCAAACTCTATCCAAGCTGAGCCATAGCATACTAGTCCTTTGACATATAAAATACTAACCCAATGCACATCCTCAAAAATTGTAGTAGTTTTACCCCCACTGACCATCAACTAACGGATGGACAACTTTGCTAAGACAAACCTCATTACCTGAACCCATCTGAACAAACCATCTAAGCTCGACTGAATCTTGCACAACAGGGTTGGGAAAGCCATCTATGAATACCTTGTGTCGATGGAGAACATTATGACTATAGAACAAACCCAACCCCGCTAAACCATGCTAAGTCTAAATCAACTGAAAGTAATCAAACCAGGGCAACTTGGCCAAAAGACCCAAACCAAAACCAAGTCCCTGCAAGGAGTGTGGTAAGCATACCACAAAGTCCATAGCCATTAACTAAGCTCCAAACTCTCAGAAATACTACTACTGCTCTAAACACTCGAACACTATTTGAATTTTAATATCACCTTACTAGTCTCACCTCAGGGAGAAGTCCACCATGTTGTGAATATCAAGTTAAAACACCCCGTAGGAAAAGAAAGTGTGTCTGAAGTCCAAGGTCATCACCTAGATATTGGTAAAGTCTTAACCTTCTAACTCATCCTTTTGGACCGAAACAATTGCTCTACTGCATCTAAACACAAACCAATAACTCTGAAGCATACAACATATCAAACTCCTAACCCACACTGGCCGAGCCCAAACAACACTGGAATTGCATACAATAGATGACCTCTCAGAGAGTCCACTAAATCAATCTTTCAGTCCTTGGAATACAAAGGTGACCATCAAACTCAATGCGCCATCAAAATCTAAAGTAGCCCCGCTAGTCTCAACCCGCACAACCTGATCACATATAACACACCACCGCTGATTCTGTCCAACTGAAGTAGAATGAACCTCGTACTAATGAGAACACCGCTGAGATTTGGAATGTCCCGCTTAATCAAATGGCTAGCCAAGGAAAGGGTGCCCAAGGCCAACTACCACTCCAAAACTGAAATAGGGTAGCCAATCAGTCCAAACTCACTGCTTTTCGACCTAAGAAACTAAAATTGAAGAGAAACTTCCATGAATCATCTGATGTAACCTGCTAGCCCACAATTATGAAATCCAACTCAAAATGCCAATCAAAGACGTGTGTCAAACCCATGAGTAGACCCATATGCTACCGACAAACACTTAGGAATCAGAGCCAACTAGGCTCTAAATGCAAGTTGCCTAATCCGTAGATGCTATTAAAACTTGGGTTCTCTAAAAAATATATAGCAAGGAAACCACAGTCAATGAAACAAGTCCCCAAAGGTAGTATTGGAACAGGAAACTACCTCGATCTCTTACTAGAAGGCAGTTTGACCCCAAATCAATCGAAGGGATTCCACTGCAATCTATATTTGGCCGAAGAAAGTCACCAACACATAATCCAAATCAAACCCACAATCATCATCTTGGTCAGCTAATAGAACACATACATACACACAAGGAGTCATCAACCTCTTTCACAACCCAGATGAACCCTTTTCCAAGGATACACTGAATTCCACAAATCCTTTCTCAGAAGAGTCTGGAGTTGTTCCCTTGACTCCCACAACCCTTACTTGTAACACTTGTTACGACAGAATGAGAGTAGGCCGAATTCCCAACTCAACCAAAATTCTTTAGTCAAAAACTCAACCCCAATGCTATAGTCAAAATCCAACCACAATGCCAGAATCAAAAACTCAACTAGATTACTACGATCAAAACTCATCCCAACAAAAATACTACAATCAACACTCAGCCGGAATGCTATAGTCAAAACATAGTCACAATTCCACAGTCAAACCTCAATAACCATGCTACAATCAAAAGTTCATCCAGAATACAATGACTGAAAACGCATCCCAACATGGACTGGGGAGAACAAAGAGAACGTCTCAAACCGGGCTTGAAGCAGAAGAAAACAAGGAAAGCAACCCAAACCTACTCACCTCCTAAACCAACAAAACAGAGAGGGTCGACTCTAACAACCCAAGAAGAGTAAAACCAACCAATGCTTACTAGCCAAAAACCACCATGCGTCTAAGGATAGAACCTCAATCTCCGGCATAAAACCACCGGTATCATATTGAATTGACACAAACACCTCTATCAAATGCTAGATAACTCCCAAGGCAATAACCATTTAGGAACACTAGAAAAAGAATACTCAAACAAGGTCTAGAACCATAATTAAACTGGACATAAAACCAACCAGAAAAGAGGCTAACAAGACTTACTCATGAGTCAAAACTCTGGGTAGTCACCTCCCAAGGATAACTCACCCCATCCACTACTATGAATAGCCTACCAAGAAATTACACACAACAACACTACTACTCAAGTAGTAAAACAACTAAAATAGGAAAACAAGTAGGCATAAATACAAAAAAAAAGATAAATTCAATGTTAACAATGTTATCCTTAACCGAAGGTAACAAAAGCCTTACTTGGAGCAATGGTATCAGGAACCTCTATCTCGGGCCCACCAAGAAGGGCATTGGACTGACGGGATCTAACTTTGGACTGAGTAGTCGATGCTGAAGGCTCATCCATCCCTCACCAAGGATAATCTCTAAAATGGTGATCAACCACTCCAAAATCATAACACCCATGCTGACCGGGATACGCGAACGTAGGTCAATCCTTAGCAAAGTTCCCATGCTCACTGCACAAAAATCAAATCCCACTGAATGAAGTCGGACGGGAAGGTATCACTGAACTTGATCGGCCACCATTGCCTACACACCCCGAATGCAAACCTCGAAGAACCTCACCCATACCATGTCTACTCTGCTCAACATGCGCTGTATAACCACTCTCTGGAGCCTGTGGAGAAACTTAAATTGGTTTGCTAGATAAGAAGCAATGGAACTGATCCCTAGCAAACAATCCCCTACCTCGAGTCTTAGAACCTTAGAAACTGTATTGGCAATGATGCTTCTTGCTACTACCTCCATATGCCTCATGACATAAACCCTCAACAACCCAAGCATGATCAACTACCTGAAAGAAGGTAGTCCGAACTGAAACTAAGTGTTCGGTCACCAAATAAAGCGGTGAAATCAAACCTCCAACAAAGCTCGAAACTCTATCAAACTCTGTAGGCACAGTCCTAGCAGTACACCTAACCATCTTGTGAATCCTAACCTAATACTCAAAAACTGACATACCACCTTGCTGAAGAACTGGAATCTCAACCAAAACTGAAGCACTGGTCGAAAAACCAGGTACTACCCTTACCTGAGGTACTGAAACACCCACCAGAAGACTCGGAGTCCTAGCCACGGTGCCCTGAGTAACTAGAGTAGAATGAAATCCTATCGGAGGCTGGGCTAGCCTAACACCCTCTATCTGATATGGTAAACTGTCACCCTAAAATTATGGCACTGACGAAAGCAGTGAAGTTATAGGAACAGAAGCCTCGACACCACCAACTATCATACTTGCCTTAGGCATCTGAGAAGGAATGAAATTTTTTTAAAGTTTAGGAGTCAATAGAGCCAATAACACATGACAAGGAGCCAAGAAGATGAAACTTTTCCTAATAATTCCCTAGATACTCCCGCAGATAGGATACTAACATCATCGTACCGATCTGCGAGACTCTACTTACACATTTGCTTCTGTACCACCACACCGGTGAACCTAGAACTCTAATATTAAGCTATCATGACCCAATTTCTCAGGTCATGATGGCACTTATAACCCCCAGTAGGCGAACCAATTCCCATAGCGCAGAACGATTAGTAATGGACTACTATCTAACCAATACGCATAATAAGCAAAAATAAGCAGAAGCAAAATATAAAGATAAAGACAACGCAGAAGAAAATAACTAAATATGCATATATAAGGAAACTACACCAACCCCAAGACTTGGTATCAATAGTACAGGAGCTTCTAAATAGAATACAAGTGCTAGATGTAAAAAAAAAGTTATACAACTGTCTCCAAAAGTACAAGAGTAACAATGCCAAACGATGAGATATGGTCAAGCCTCGCTTGTGAGGCGCTCACCCTAGTCTCGAATATCCAAAAGCTGAACGAGTCTCCATGCAATTAATAGCCAAAGCTCACACTAATATTTGTACCAAAAATATGTAGAGGTATAGTATAAGTACCAATTGCTAAGCAATGGGTACCTAGTAGGCATTATCAGTCAACTGAGCGCATATAAGATATACAAATAGAAATATAGTTGAATACAAAGAGACAGTCACTGGAGCAACATAGAAAGAACAAGGGAGCTAGCATGAAGAGTAGTCAACCAAGAGTTATAAGCATACAATGCAACTACAGAGGATATACATAACACAGAAACGCAGGTGAAAGAGAGAAGAACACACTTGGAATCCTTGCAATAACAATATATATAAGAGCGAGTTTAAGGAGAAGGGCAGTATATAGGTAAACTCAAGTAAAAGGGAAAGAAGGGAAGTAAGCCAATATATATTCGATCTAGAAGAAATACACTAATAGAATCATGCTTACAACACCAATCAAGATAAGAGAAACAGATAACCACCTCCTAATTTAAAACCTAGGATGGAATAAACTATGCCACAAGGAACCGAAAGCCACTACTCAGAACCACAATAAAGGATAGAACTCACTAGGTCACAACTGCCCAGAAGGCCATATAAACAGTGCCTCAAAATCAATAAAGGACCCACCAATCCATCAATGATCAAACTATCTGATAATCGGAGCATCAACAGGCTAGAACCCACTAAATCACCAAGTAATGAAGGCCAACAAGCTCTATGACATGAGATAAGCAATAATATCTACCTGCATTCCCAATGGCTGCCCATATAACCGAGGAATACAATCAAGTGAAAACAAACCCTCTGGCATCCCATACTACCAGAGCGTACACTAATCAAACAACAAACAAGGGTGGAATCCGAATGAAATATGCACAATGATGATAATGGAACCAATGTGATAGTAACCTCTGTATGCACTTCCCCCAGCACCCGTAGGCCTAGTAAGAGAACCTATGGTGGGACGTACTCGATGTACCTCTACTACACTATAGACCTCTCCTCCGACATACGTTGCCCATAGCTCCTGGTCCTGGATCGACAGGGCCCATGGAGGTCCTTGACCACATACAGTAACAAATGCAAAATCTCAAGAATCAATACCTTGTAGTACATGCCCGAAATTGAACCGAGTCTAAAATAGTAGTAGTGATATCAAAACCCACATTAGGGGTGCCCAGAATGTATCCAGTCTAAATCAGTAATCAAGTCTCAAAATCCCCTAAATAGGGTGCCTGTCACATATGTGGGTCTAAAACCATAGAAAATCATATCTAATTCTATGGCCCAGCCGAGCCTAGTATCAGTAGGAAAACCAGTGGTGAAATCATCAAAATTTTCTCTTTACTCTAAGAGGTTTCATAAAAGCCAGTACAAAAAATCCTCTCATAAGCATTTTACCAAAAATGGTCCCCCGGGACCATGCGAGTATTAGAAAATCATTTATAGTAGGCCTGAAGCAAAAATAGTAGTAAAACATGCAGAAAAATCCTTTGCGTGAATGATATGCACGCAAATAATAGGTCAGCCTAACACGGCTCATAAACATTCTTCTGCTCAGGGACAGTCAGCTCTACAACACAGATAACCAGCCTAAAATAAGGTCACAATAACCAGGACTCGCGGACATTCCCAAATATCCCACCATCTATGGCCCAAAGGCATATACAAGGGCCACACGGGGCCACAAAGGTAATATAGCAATACTACACGAATAATAAAATCAACGTAAGTAATAAATAGAAAGAAAAGGCAGACAAAGTCTGAGGGTAGCAACCTATAAAACCAACCCGAGGAAGCTACTTAATGCAGTTATAGCTTTTATATGTAGAGTCTAAGTAAGGAAAGCCATAACCTACCTGTCGTCTGATGACTAGCTACTAGGACAACATCGTCCAAGCTCGAACAACTCCAAGAAGTCCCAAATCACGAAAACACTATCAACACAATAATCTATGTGACAAAACAAAACTAATGATACACATGAGGTAGCATGTATCATTCTTACCGACTAGGAAAATTGACCACCGCCTTCCCGTACGTAAAAATGCTACTATTTTCTATTGTCAGCATGGCCTGCACGACCACTGCTCAGCCGAACGGAGCTGACCAGCCACCCTCTCTTACCTACACATCTCATTACCCAGAACTCTCACTCCCCAAAGCACCCAAAATGCCTAGTTTGCCTAGAGATCTTATAAGTTTGCCTAGCAAAAAGATCATGGAAATTGGTGAAGGCAGCAAGAGACCATTTGTTGATTTAATGAAATCAAAAGAAGCATTACATATAGAAAAATCAATTAAGGAGGCTATTCATATGAAAAAGTTAAAATACAATAATGGCATCCCAAGAGTGACTTGGACTGAAGAAGAAGTACATCAGATGAATATACTGGAGGACCTACAATTAGCAGTGCTAGGAAAATTATCATATGGTTGGAAAGACTTGGAGGAACTACTAGTTCAAATTCCTAAACAAATGCAAAGTGAAATTGGATTGAAAAATAGGGTTACTAAGAAATTAACATATACTCATGAGATTCAGCCTTATGGAAGATTTTGTTAACATGCTTTCAAAGAGTGTGTACTATATCACGGCTAAAGATGGATTAGCATATCAAATGAGACCCCTTATATATGATTCTAAGTTCAAACCGGAGGCAGAGACCACTCAAGCTACGACATGGATCTCATTCGCGGATTTATTGCCCACTTTCTATGTCAAGGAATCACTGTTGTCATTGACTAGTGCTATTGGGAAACCAATACACTTGGATCTGGCTATGATTAATAAAACTTGCCTAAGTCACACAAAAGTGAAGGTTCAAGTCAACTTGGCTGCTAAGCTATCAGAGCAAGTGGAAATTGAAGTGGTGAATAGTAAAATGAAGGAGACAATGGTAAACACTATTAGAATACAATATGACATGCTACCAAAGTACTGTCATACTTGTAAACTACAAGGCCACGAGGAGGCAGAATGCATAACCTTGCACCCGATACTAAAAAGACAAAAATATGAAGTAGCACAAGAAGAGGAAGAAACCAAAAGGAAAGATGCAACTACAACACCAATACAGAGAAGATATGTCAATGGAAGAGTCATTCTAACAAAGTGAAACCCCACTAATAGGTGTTTCAAATATGACTAAGGAATAATAATGGTGGAAAAGGTTGATGAAGGTGACAAGGCCAAAGGGATCCACACAGAAAACCCTTTTAATGTACTACAAGATGAAGAAGGTGATACCAAGGATGGAATGGATAATGCAAATGGCAGATCAATAGATGCAATAGCTACAGATAAAGAAATGGAAGGAACCATACATCACTCCTCCACAAAGGATTGGATAATACAAGCTTTCCACAATCACAAGCAACAAAAGGTTGCTGCTAGCGGACCATCTGATAACACAGACACAGTTAAACAAGGAAAAGCCAGCAGCACCATCCCAAAGCTTGAACAAGTTCCACATGATAAGAACAACCGTAGGGAAGAAGACAACAGCCAAAGCACAGTGGCAATCATCCCTGCAATAATAGAAGGAGAAAATATCTGTAGCCAGTTAATAGAGTTTGATAACAGAGCACCCAACAGTGAATCCCCACTAAAATAAATAGACAACAACAGTAGTATGCATACATCTGAAAGGATCAGAAATGACTACCAACAAAGTGCACAACAAGAATATAGCAACATAAATACAAAGAGAAGGCAATAACAAAGTCCAAACAACCTGGCTATTATGGAAGTACAAACTGCAGTTCTAGTGGATACCCTAATCTATTTGGGAGAGATTGAATCTCCAAATAAAGCCCTACACAACATTGTTTCACATAGTGGGGAAAATGAAGAAAGAGAGAAAGAAGGGTTAGACTTTTTTAATGACGATCAGATCTTTAAAGATGCTGATTTATTACCAAGAGTTGAGAAGGCCATTAAATCTGCAAGGAAAGGAAAGAAACAAGGCAATGGGGAATTATTCTAACCTATCATAGTTCACCCTAAAAGGAATGTGGGAACCAAACACATTTCCCGATGATGAAAGCCCTCATATGGAATATTAGGTCTATAAAATCTCAAAAAGCTTTTCAGAGAGAATAGATGATGCATAATTACCACAAGTTCACCTTTATGGCTCTATTAGAGCCTTTTAAGCATGTTAGAACCATCAACAAATACAGAGTAAGGTTGAAGATGCCTAAAGTGTTGCACAATATTAATGGGAAGATTTGGGTTTTCATAAACCATGGTGTCGATACTACTGTGATTAGCAACTCTGAGCAGCAACTTACCATCAAATTCCAGGATTTCTCCACAGTAACTAGTTTTTGTGCTACCTTTATGTATGCTAAATGTGATGATCATAGGAGGATGGAGCTGTGGGATGACATATATACACTATCTACTGGAATGATCAACCCTTGGGTTATTGGTGGAGACTTTAATGTTGTATTAAATGGAGAGGAAAAAATTGGAGGAATTCTTGAGATAGACTCAAATTTTGAGGATTTCACCCATGTATTGAATCCTGTGAGCTAGAGAAAGTACAATACAAAGGTAACCCATTAACATGGTGGAATGGAAGAGCTGGAAATGACTGTATCTTTGAAAGACTTGATAGAGTTTTGATTAAGTCTAATTTTTAGAACCTCTACTCTTCTACAGAGATTGAACATAAGCCAATAAATGGCTCAGATCATACCCCCATGCTGCTAAACTATACAAACAGTACCTCTAACTACAAAAGGCCTTTCAGATTCCTTATTTTTTGGGCAGAGCATGCTGATTTCAAGCAAGTGGTGAGTCTTAACTGGGATAATGTAGTAACCTCTAATCCTTTTATTGACTTCAAGAAGAAGATTAAAATAATTAAGAAGGTCCTGACTATTTTGAGTAGACAAGCATATGGGGACATATTCAAACAATTGCTCATCAAGGAGGAAATTGCTAGCATTAAGGAGTTACTATTTGAAGATGACCCTTCAGAAGAAAACATGGAAATTATGCATAGAGCTAAGGCTGATTATAACAAATATTTGCATCTTGAAGAAAGTTACTGGCAGCATAAAGCAAGTTATTATTGATATATGGCTGGAGAAAGAAATTATAACACCTCGTAATCTGAACAAGCTATAAAATTCTGAATCTAGTGAATTTTATGCATTTTCTGCAAGCTGTAGGTCACCAGGGGTAGCACCATGGGTGTCGTAGCTCAGACGACCCGTAAGGTGCCCAGTGGGAACTCAACAGTAAGATCGTGCCAAATTTACCTCAGCCTGATGGGCGATCACGATGGGCGTCACAGGTGCGACAGCCGGTGGAAACCCAGCATAGGGATCCCCCTACTGTTCTTTCCCAAATAGGCTAGGTCACGGGCATCATGGGTACGACGACCCATGGGTGAAATCCATTAGATTGGTCCAGGGATCCTCCTTCTTGTCTGTCCTTCCTTTGATGGGCGACACCACGGACATCGCAGGTGCGATGAGCCGTGGGAGCTCGTCGTCAAAGTGGTCCAGCAGACCCCAACAAATGTACCCCATACCCGATGCGTTGGCCGACATGCCGTCGTGGGCGCGACACCTGTCAGGTAGCCCGTGAGGCAGCCCTTTTCCCTAAAGTTTTTATTTATTTAAGTACCAGGGGTATTTTAGTCATTACCCACCCTTTTAACTCCTAAATAATGTCGTTTTGACTATTTCAAGTAGGGTTTTCACCCTCATTAGCCTAAGTTCGTTCTCAAATCTTCATTCTTCTCCCAAAAAGGAAAAGTTCTTCTCCAAGATCCAAGTCGCAAGCTCCAAGTTCAAGTCTCCAAAGTCTTTTCAATCCAAGTAGGTTAGATTCAATCAATGTATGTGGGTATTCAACAATGGTTTCCTTCTACCCTTGTGCCCAAAACTCCAAATCCTATTTTGACTTCTATGAATCTTCAAATTCGGGTTTTTACCCAATTATTATGGGTTTTGATATATATTATCTCCTCATGATTAGACTATGAAATTTCTACTAGATTGCATGATTTTACATGGGTATTTACATGTAAATTCTTGTATCCTGAATTGAAGTCTAACTATGGAAATTTCTAAATGCATGAGATTGATTGAAGCAAATTGGGTTTGATAGTATATTTTCCACAAATTTTTAAGTATGTGCATGCCTAGTTCCTATGTTCTATGAAAATATACATATTATGAAATTGAATTAGAGCCATGCAAATTTTCCATGTCATGAAGTATTATGCAAGACAAGACACCCGATGTTCCATCAATGCTCATGGGTTGATTTTTAAACTATGATTCATGAGTAGTATGACGATCCAGTGTATGAACACGTTATGAACATGATTGGCATCAGATATATCACATGTATATGAGCTCATGTTATATGTTTTGGGAGTAGTATTTAGCACTGAGAGACGAGGGTTCAGATAACCCAAGTCCAAAACTACGTTTCCACCGTAGGTTACCCTCTGTGGCTTATTATGATAGGATCCTGGTACAACATAGTTCTAACCTTGGCCGGTTAGGACAGCCTTTTTCAGTGGGGTTATATGAAACTGGACTCCATGTAGCTCAGCATGGTTTATGTTAGTTAAGATAAACTCCCACATGATTATTTTCAAGCTATGAAGTTATATGATCCTATACTTTGAACTTAAACTTCTTTTATGTATTATGTCTCTTATCTTAATACTTACTCATGTCCTTTATTTATGTAACAAGTTCATTTTATGTATGTTTTAATGGTTTTTATTATGTTCATGCATCGCTGTCATACTCAGTACATCCTACAGTACTGACGCATATTATGCGCTGCATCTTTTGATGATGCAGATTCAGGTGTTCCTACCCAGACTCGTGGCTAGATCTTTCATGCCACCTTTTGTCAGTTGTTGATGAGTCCTCTTAGATCGAGGAATAATTATGTTATTAGTCAGCGATAGCTATTTAATTTTTCGTACTTCGACTTAGCTAGGGTCTTGTCCTAGAAACTCTTTATGTCATGAGTAGAGGCTTTTCAGACATAGACAACTTTTGAGCCTCTTTTTGGATTTTGTATTCCTATTTGACTGGATTATCCATTTATGTGATTCTTGATTTATCTAGTATGCTTCCGCTTATATTTTGTTATGCTTGTGAATGATATGACCAAGGGTTTGATTGGGGAACTTGTGGTCCCGAGTCCCGTGTTATGTCTAAGGAGTAACTTAGGGCATGGAAAAAATACCAAATTCTTTCATAGTCTGGTAAAGGTTAGAAGACAAAAGCTCAAAGTAATGATGATTCAGAATGAAGTTGGGGATTGGTTAGAAGACCCAGGGGAAATTTCTTAGGAAGCAGTACAGTTTTACCAGGGACAATTTAGACAAGAAAGGCATTCCACAGATTAATCCCTACTGGCTCATGTCCCAAAAATATTGAATGATGATGATAATGCAGTTCTAAGTGCCATACTTGATAGTGCAAAGGTTAAAAGAGTTGTTTTCAGTCTTAATGGAGACAGTGCAGGGGCCCCAAATGGCTTATTTTGTAAGTTTTACCAAGTTTTCTAGGATACAGTGGGTCCAGACATTGTCAGAATGGTGGAAAGCTTCTTTGATGGAAACTCTCTTCCTAAGTCTATAAGCCACACTAACTTAGTACTCTTACCTAAAAAGGAAAAAAAACAAACCTTTTCTGACATGACACCTATTAGTCTTATTAACTTTGTCAACAAGATTTTCTCCAAAATCAGTCATGATAGATTAGAAGGCTTACGTCCTAAGCTAATATCCTCTAATCAATATGTCTTTGTAAAGGGAAAGAGCATCACAAAAATGTGTTGTTGACACATGAACTAGTTACTGATATTGGTAAGAGAGGAAATACCTCTAATATGGTCATAAATGTTGATATGGCCAAAGCCTATGACAAGGTTTCTTGGTTCTATCTTATGAAGGTTTTGAGAAAAATGGGCTTTGCAAATGAGGTAGAGATTTGATATGGAGGTTGATTTCTAACAACTACTACTCAATTATTCTCAATGGGAAACCTCATGGTTTCTTCAACACCACAGAGGAGTGAAACAAGGAGATCCTATTTCCCCTGCTACCTTCATTCTATCTGCTAAAGTGCTTTCAAGGGCTCTTAATTCTCTATTCATGATGATCAATTTGTAGGGTATGGCATGCCAAAATGGAGTAAAGATATTAATCACTTGGCATATGCAGATGATCCATTATATTCTCATCCACTCATGAGTACTCATTGAAAAAGATCATAGCTACTCTTCATGCTTATGAACAGCAATCTGGCCAGAAATGTGCCTAGGGACATTGCAGACAAGGTAAAATAGTACCTAGGGATGGAAAAAGGCAATTTCCCTATGAAGTACCTAGGTTGCCCTATTACTCACTCAAGAAAGAGAAAAGAACACTACTCAGAGTTGCTGGAAAAAGGTAAAAGGGAACTTCAGGCCTGGAAAGGTAGAATGCTCTCTTATGGAGGTAAGGAAGTACTTATTATAAGTGTTTTACAAAGCACTCCTATCTATACTTTATCAGTAATTATTCCCCCAATGTGTGTTACTAAAGAACTGCATAGAATCTTTGCAAAGTTCTTTTGGAGCAATAAGGAAGTAGGGATGAGCAAACATTAGGCAACATGGAAGAAGGTGTGTCTACCAAAGAATAAAAGGGGGTTAGGTTTCAGATCTCTATTTGAAGTGTCACAAGAATTGTATGCCAAGCTATGGTGGAGATTCAGAACACAAAAAAACATTTGGTCCAACTTCATGTGGAACAAATATTACACGAAACAAATCCCTGCACAGGTTGAATGGAGAGGAGGATCATAGTTTTGGAAGAACATGCTGGAAAATAGAGAATATTTAGAACAGGCTATGTCGTGGGAACCAAAATGAGGATCTTCTAGTATTTAGTTTGAAAATTATACTAATCTTGGTCCTTTGTTCAAACATCAGGCTGATAGTCCCACTTGTCATAACATGAAAGATATAGCAGAATTTCTACATAAAGAGGGATGAAACTATGAGTAAATGCAGAACATGGTTCCTAAGTATGTAGTTTCTCATATCAGGAATAACATGGGGAATCAAATTTGGTAAATCAAGGGGACAAACCTTGGTGGACCCCTACAAGTACATGTAAGTTCAGTGTGAAGAGTGCTTATGAAATATTGAGGATAAAAGGGGAGGAAAGTGAAGATCTGCAAGGCTTGTGGAGTACAAAAATTATGCACTATTGGAACACTAATGTTTGACCTCTATGCAGATATTGTACCAACCAGGAAATTGAATCTGCAGAGCATCTCTTCCTTAAGGGTGAAATTTCTCAGCTTGTCAGGCAATATTTCACTAAGGCAACAAGTCATAACACTCACTTTGCTTTAAAGCAAAACATCAGACAGTGGAGTAATTTAAAGGGCAACCAAAGACTGAATGCTGCATACAAGGTAACTCCCATTCTCTTCTTATGGTATCTTGGAAGAGAATAAATACAGTGCTACATGGAGGCATATATACTTCTAACAAGATTATTTGGGAAGTCATAGATTCTACTAGAAAGTTCCTAACCCTCATATTCAAAGTAGACTATAAGAAGAAGAAGTGGCCAGAAATTATGCTTAACTTGGACAATCATAGACCCTCTTATAATATCAAAGTAGTGAGGTGGTTACCTCCTCCTAGATATTGGGTCAAATGTAATATAGATGGAGCTTTAAGGGGCCACCCTGGACCTAGTTCTGCTGCCTTTTGCATAAGAGATTATGAAGGTGACTTTGTGTGTGCTAAGGGCATAAGGATTGATAATACCACTAACTTGGTGGTTGAAGCTAGGGCAATCTGAAAAGGACTTCTGTTTTGCAGGAACAACAACTTCCTTTAAGTTATTATAGAGACAAATTCATTGGCCATAGTTCAGATCTTGGAGATGCAATGGGAAACCCCATAGAGTATTGCCACTGAAGTGAACATTATAAAGGAATTAAGGGGTCAAATGGATGCAAGAGTACAACACTCTCTTAGAGAGGGAAATACTCTTGAAGATTTCGTTGCTAATCTAGTTTTCTTCTTTTGCAGGAGACTTTAGTATCAATCAAGTAGAGGATATTCCTAACAAAGGAAGACAATTACTACAAATGGACAAATCAGGAGTCCCACACATCAGAAGAACAATAATACACGACAGTACTTGATCAACATAGAGGCAGGATTCAATGGATTGATAGATAAACAGAAAGAATAGTAATACGACTAGCTAAAGTTCAAAACTGAAGAAATTTTGTAAGATTCTCCTTATCCGCACTTGTGAGAGCTTTTAGGTGTCATCAGATACGGGAATCAAGTTTTTAGCTTAAAAGTTGTCCTGCTATTCAAGAGTGAGTCTGGAAGCTATTGAAACCCTGCAACAAAAGCAATAGGACAACATATAAAGCATAGGAGTCCTTTTTAGCTAAGCATTTGGTGGTGGTATCAATCCCATTTGGGGTCAACCCACGAATATAAAGTGAAAAAAGGATGAATATGGTTAGGAGAGAACACTAAGCTTAAGAGAAGTTCAGGCAATGAAGTGGAGGCACAAAAAGGGGTATCCATGAATATTAACACAACGGTCGAGCAAAGTCAGCTACCAACTGGGATGAAAACTCTAAGACTAGAAGCTCCCTATAAACAAATGGAGAAGGTTAGAATAGAAAGAAAATGATAAACTAAGAGATCAGATTGAACGGCCTCATGGATGTCACCTTCTTGCCAGTCGGAGCTTCTTGTTGGAACTCTGATGACATGCTGGGTAGAACATAGAGAAGTCATCTCTTACCTCTTGGCCTCCTATCTTACTTTTATCTCTAATCCTCCTCATTATTACCTAGGGAAGGAACCATCTAAGCCCAGATTTAAGATCAGCTCCGCTGAGCTCTAATGGTGAAGAAAGGAGACGAAGCAATTTGAGTTTTTAGGGTTTCTTACACTGAAACCAAATGTTTCTTTTCTGTTCTTAGCTTTGATTTTATTTTTGTTGTTTTTTCCTTTTTGCTTAGCTTTTTGGTTTCTTTATTTTGGGCCTGCTCTGGTTGGAGTGGGCCTCTTTATTTCTTTATTGCTTGTAAGACTCTTTTTATTTATTAAATGTCCCATGGCCACCTTTAAACGTAAAAAAAACCAATGATACCCATAATGCTAGAAACATAACCGGGTTGAGATCCGGGTCACAAGCGGGCTCGTGAGCCCCAAAATCCAAAACAATAAATGAAAAACACCACAGTGTTCCCCACATTCCTGGGAGAACACGCTCAAAAAATTGAGCGGATATGGGCCATTAATTCCCTCAAAACAGCCCCTCAATGCAAGAATTAAAAAGGGAAAATCAATGAAATAAAATGGAAATTAACAAGGAACTTACCTGATTTAGAAGTCAAAAAATTGAGCAAGGATCAACAATGGATCACCTCCAAGCAGTTGGGAAGAACAAAGGAATTCAATGGAGGTTTTATGAGCTTTGTCCATGGAGAAACCAAGGTTGGAAGATGGGAAAATGAAGGTGAAAACAAGGCTGACAGCTTTTAAAACAGACCCGCACAAGTGCAGGTGCACCCAAGACAGCGCATGTGCGCTGGTGCAATGGCACCTCAAACAGGTGCAGGTGTGCTGGTGCAATGGCACCTCAGGCAGGCAACAACAACAACATGCCAATGTAGATGTTTCAAGCAGTAGGCCCTCGGTAACGCATTCGGGGTCCCGTAAACACAAATGAGCAAAGCTATTCAATTAGAAACGGCATTTTGAATCTAACAAAAATGATGAAAATCCCATCGGAGGTTGATTTAATGAAAAGTGGGACTCGCGCCCAAAATCAACCTTTAAGCCAACTATCCGAAAAACAGAACCTAAGGGCCAAAATCAAGTCTGGAAGCCTCGGGACCCAAACCAATGGTCCCTTTAGCCTAAAATCGATATTATAGGGGTAACAACACTGATGAAATTTTCATCCGAGGCCATCTTCTCCAAATGTTGAGCAAAGTCAACCAAACAAGCCCAACTTGCCTGAAAACCCAAAATGAGAGATAATTCCAAGCTGGAAAGATCTTGGATCCAGAAAAAAGGTCCCACTAGACCAAATTCCATGCTTTTAAACTAACAAAACTATTGGAATTTGATTCCGAGAACGATAGCTAAGAATGTTGACTGAAGTCAACAATTTCCAAAGTTGAAGCTCTAAAATAAGAAAATAGCTATAAAGACCAAATAGACGGCTCAAGAACTAGACTACTAGTTCCAGCAAGCCATAAATGACTTGGGGTCACTATAGGCAAGCTCTAACAGTACATGAAAGGAAAAAACATGAGAATGATCGAAAGGGTCATTACATATATAATCCCCGATAGGAAAGTCAAGCCAAGAATGCGGAAGTACAATAAAAACATTTTAAATAATGAAAAGCAGAAGGAAATCATACAAGAAGGGGGCCAATAGTATATATATAAACTAATAGAAATAAATATACAAATATGTTCCCAAAGTGACTGAGAAGACAAACATATACAAAGACTAAACCCGAACCTAGTGTCGCCATTACAAGAGCATCGAAAGTACTGAATAAAGCTATACAACATGTACTGTCTATCCAAAATACAAAATATAGATAGAAGGGTATATTGAAAGTTGTAAAGGATCTCCCCAAGTTAGGAGCTTGATGTGCCGGGATTTCACAAAACTTTTGATGCTTAAAACTAAGGTTTTTGGTAGTTCTTAAGTGTATTTTATAAGATATGATGCTCATTTTCTACATGTGCAGGGAAAAGTATTGAAAAGAAAAAAAGACAAAAAAAGTGTCGTATCTGGGCTAGAAGTCATGCCCCACGGGCATGGGATCCACCATGGCCCGTGGGAAGGAGCATTGGAATAAAACAATGAGGTTTAAAGGAAAAAACCGATCCCATGACAAACTAAGATGGGCGTCAGAGTCACCACAGGTTGTCACACTTGCCTGTGGAAATGGACTAGAGGAGCTAAGGCAAGAATTTAAGTCAGACGTCCTGCCATGGCACCCATAAGATATTCAATGGGACATCATAGACACTCATCAAAATGGCCCAGAGCAGATGGCTTGACAGAAGACTTGGCCGACAGGTTGCCCACGACGCCCGTGGAAACCACTACAGCCCATCAGCTTAGCCCGTGAGAATGTGGCAGAATGCTGAGACATCAAGGACAGAAGATCCAATGGGCAGACCACGATGCTCGTGGCACCGAAGATGGTTCGTGAGGCCTGCCCATCAAAAGTATTGTGTTCCAGCTCTCCTAGTTCTGTTAGGATTTGGTCTTTGTTGTCTATAAATACCTTTCCAAGGGTTTTATTTAATTGGTTATGCAATTATTATGCAACTTTGAGACATCATAACATATTGTTGAGAATATTATTCCATACTTTTGAGAATTCGATTATTGTTCTTGATTATTGAAGTTTTCTTGAGAATTCAAAGATTCTGTTTTTCCTGACTTGTTATTGTAAGTTGTAATCATGATATCTTCATCAAAATCTGATTGTTCTCTTACAACTATGAGTAGCTAAATCCACAACTAGGGTTGTGGGAACCATGAAGGATAAATAAAGTATGTAAAGTACTTAGTAATCCTAGAATAGTTTTCATGCATGTATTGTTCTTCCCCTCGCTTTGATTTCTTTTTAACACTTGTAAACGTTAGAACTCTTCTTATTCCTACTTGCTTGACCAAAGGGATAATGAATGGAAAAGGGTATTACCCAATAGAGATTTGAGGCTACCAACCCTCACCTAATTAGATTCAACTTGCCTAAGGTAAGATAATTTGGGATCACTGATAAGGATTAGAAAAGAAAACACCCGTAGACTGACCAAGTTCCGTGGTGGAATTCTTATATTTTGGCAACCATCGACTTAGGAGAACCTAACTTATCAATCTTGCATGCATAGCACTAGACTCGATTACTGGTACAATGCCTTACTGCATTATGAACTCATGGGGAACTCTACCCTAATCGCTTCTCTCATTGATTACAACACTTGAAACTGTTACTTTGTTACTTGTTCAAATCTTAATTACAAACATTACTTGTCACTTTAAAAAAAACCTTTGGGGAAATAAATGGCTAAGAGTGTGAATAAACATAGTTGATCCTAGTCCTACCATATTCCATGTGGGATCCACCCAAATCTTGTTGAGTTTTATATTTGAACATCGACCACTTTATACTTCTTTTGGAGGTATAATTTGGGCTTATCAAATTTTGGCATCATTGCCGGGTAATACGATTTAGGATTAAGAGAGATTGTGTTTATTTAACTATTAGTCCTTATTTCTTGATTTTACTTTTTTTGTTGTTTTTGTTTTGTTTCATAGGTTGCACACTTGTGCATGCCCAATACAAAGAGTCAAGGCAATCCTCTAATTACATTCAATCCTGAACTCCAACAAACTTTGAGAAACATGGTTAAGAAAGGGGTCTTCGAAACACCAGAACATGCCACATCTCGGATGTTGGCCAAGGAACAGCAAAAGAAGCAGGTAGAGAAAGCTGCCCAAATGGCGCAAGATGTTCAAGTTGCTGTACACCTAGAAAATCAAAATGTTGATGATGATGTCAATGAAGCAGGTACAATATGCCCCATAGTCATGCAACTACATCCCAATGGTACAAAGTTTGACATTACAAGCACTATGATCCAGTTGCTAAACCGAATAGGATTATTTGCTGAAAAACCCACTGATGATGCAAATTTGCACTTAGTGAAGATTATGGGGATCGGCAAGGCTTACAACCTTCTAGGGGTAGACCAAGATGCTATCGGGTTGCGGCTATTTTCATTTTTTTACTGGAGAAGCAACACTGTGGCTCACTGAGTTCTTGATAGTTCAATATTTACATGGAGGGAATTGAAGAGTTAGTTTCTGGAGAGGTTTTTCCCTCTATTAAAGATGTTGCAACTCAAGAAGGAGATATAAAACTTCAAGTAGTTGAAAACTGAGGCACTATAAGAGATATGGCTTAGGTTTAATAAGAAGCTAAAACAAGTGCCGAATCACAAAATCCCTCGAGACCATCTAATGGAGACTTTCTATAGAGCACTAACCACAAAAACCAAGGCAATCACTGATGCAGTCACGAGGGGAACGTTCATAGAAATCACCTTTACAGAAGCTTGATAGAGTTATAAATATGAACAAAGCCTAACATTCTAGAGATTCCGAGAGTGCAATAGGAACTTATGTTGTTGGGAAATCCTTAGACCAACAGGAGTTATAGGAGCATAGACAGGAGGTCACAAGATTAAAGACGAGTGTGGATCTGATTGCAAAACAATCCTTAATAATGGAGCAGAAAAGGTAAATGTTGTAGGTTCATAAGGTAAAGCACTAATACAGGATGGGCCCAAATCTAACGAAGAAGATAACTATTTAAATGATTAAGTGGAAGATTTCTGGGCCAATGGCCAAGGAAATCAAGGTCGGAACAAAGATAGAGATAATAACAAAGATAGAGATGAAACTATAACCAGTCTGGCTATAGAGACAAGAGAAGGGGTAGAGATAGAGATGGTGACTAGAACAAGAGGGATGGTTACAAGAATGATATAAGTGGTCTGTATTTCTCTCTTGGTAATCGTGAAGTAGGGTCTGAGCAGCCACTAATCAAAAAGACATTGGCTAATGTGTTGTAGAAGGTTGAGTCCACCAATGGTAACTTGAAGGAGATGCGTGCTAATATCTCAAGCATGAATCAAAAAGTAGAATCACATGTGGTCGCTATTAAGAAGATCGAGACGCAGTTGAGGCAAATGTCCATGGCCCTAAACTAGAATCAAAAGGGTACTCTTTTGAGCGATACAGTTCAAAATCTAAAAAATGATAGACATTGCATGGAGGTGACTACTCGAAGTGGAAAGAAGACTGTTGACCCTCCTATCCCTATAGTTGTTGACGAGCCAACTGATCCTGAAATAGATGAAGCTGAGATTGTGGTTGAATCTGAAGTAAAAGGTTATGAGGAAAGCCAAATTAAAAAAGAGCCAGCTACCAAAAGAAAGGAAAAGGTATTTTCTGAAGTTGTAAAGACTATGCCTTTACCTCCTGTACCTTTCCTATAGGAACTAGCCAAGAAGTTCGAAGAATGAAAGTATAG
The DNA here is from genome assembly GCA_003996215.1 of Jaltomata sinuosa. NCBI lineage: Eukaryota > Viridiplantae > Streptophyta > Magnoliopsida > Solanales > Solanaceae > Jaltomata > Jaltomata sinuosa. Next base: position 86,419 of record QJPP01000134.1, on the reverse strand, counting down.
AAAATTCATCTCTATGTTGAAGAAGTTTTAGGTTAATATTATTTTGGTTGAAATGCTGGAACATATGCCAGGATATGCAAAGTTCATGAAGGACTTTGTGACGAAGAGGAGAACTATCAGTTTTGAGCCTGCAGACAATTTGCACCATTATAGTGCAATAACTTCCATTCTCTTGTGTAGAAAAAGGAAGATCCTGGAGCTTTAACTATTCCTTGAAGGATTGAGGCATTTTATTATGCCAAGGAGTTATGTGATTTAGGTGCAAGTATCTATCTGATGTCTTTGGCAGTGTTCAAACAGTTGGGCTTGGGAGCCTTCACACCGATGACAATGTGGCTATTGATGGTAGATCACAATGTGATGAGGCCACTAGGTATCTTTTATGATATGTTTGTGAAAGTGAAGTCCTTTATCTTCCTAGCAGACTTTATGATTTTAGACTGTGATGTAAATTATGAGGTCCCTATTATCTTGGGTGACCATTCCTTGCTACAAGATGTGCTCTAATTGACTTGGAGATAGGGCAGATGAAATTTAGGTTGAATGATGAAGAAGTTACTTTCAACCCGTGCCAATAAATTAAGCACCATGATGACATGAGGGTAGTCTCAATTATTGATGTTGTGGATGAAAAATAATTATCAAATTCTAGCGGAGGAGAGACTTGGTATTGAAGCACTACAACCATGATCATGAATTTTGATGGGGACGACATCGAGGAGTATGCTGACATGGTATAGGCACTTGTTGGTATGGGGTCCTACTCTTATGCTCCAAATAAGCTTGATTTGGACTTAAAGAATAGAGTAACTCCACCATCCAGACCATTTATTGAGTAGCCTCCAGTTTTGGAGCTCAAGGCACTTTCATCACACTTGAAATATGTTTTCTTGGGAGCCAAAAACACCTTGCCTTTAATTATTTCTGCTAATTTAGGAGAGGGGCAAGTTGAGGCTCTTGTGTTCATATTGAAGAAGTTTTAGAGAGCCATTGGTTGTTCAATTGCAAATATCATTGGCATTCCACCAGGTATATGAACGCATAAAATTCAGCTCGAACCAAATTCCATCACAAGTATTAAGCATCTGTGTAGATTGAATCAGCCTATGCAAAAGATGGTAAAGAAGGAGATTATCAAGTGGCAAGAAATAGGCGTGGTTTATTCGATTGCAGACAATGAGTGGGTGAGTCCAGTTCAGTGTGTGACAAGGAAGGGTGGAATCATTATGGTTCCTAATTCTAAGAACATGTTGATTCCAATGAGGCCAGTTATAGGCAGGCGTGTTTTCCTGGACTACAGAAAGCTAAACGCATGGACTGAGAAGGATCATTTTCCGATGCCGTTTATGGATCACAATTTAAACCATCTTTTTGGTAGAGGATGGTACTATTTTCTTTATGGTTACTCAGGATACAATCAGATTTTAGTTGCTCCTGAAGACTAAGAGAAGACAACTTTTACTTGTCCATATGGGACGTTCACATTCAAAAGGATGCCATTTGGATTGTGTAATGCACTAAAAACCTTTCAGAGATGTATCATATCGATCTTCTCAGACATGGTAGAGGACATTGTTGAGGTAATCATGGATGATTTATCTATTGTAGGTGATTCATTTGATGATTTTTTAGCCCATCTGAGTTGTGTGCTGCAAAGATGTGAAGAGTGCAATTTGGTGCTAAACCAGGAGAAGTCCCATTTCATAAACAAAGAAGGCATTGTGTTGGGTCACCAGATTTCTAAAAAGGATATTGAGGTTGACAAGGCCAAGATTGAGGTGATTGAAAAATTGCCTCCTCTAATCTCAGTAAAGGGCTTCCAAAGTTTCTTAGGGCATGTTGTGTTCTATCGCAGGTTCATAAAGAATTTCTTAAAGAATGCACATCCTTTGTGCAAAGTGTTAGAAAAGGACGTGATGTTTGTTTTTGATGAGGCATGTTTGAAGGCATTCGAGTGACTTTCAGTTGATCTCAGCCCCTATTATTGTTGCTCTTGATTGGTCTGATCCGTTTGAGGTGATGTGTGATGCTAGTGGAGTAGCGCTAGGAGTAGTCCTAGGCCAACGATGAGAGAAGATCCTTCACCTAATTTACTATGCTAGCAAAGCACTAAATTCCACTCAGAAGAACTACACTATGACTGAACAAGAGTTGCTAGGTGTCGTGTTTGCATTTGAGAAGTTCAAATCTTATTTGATTGGCACCAAGGTGATTGTGCACATAGACAATGCATATCTCAGGTACTTTATGGTAGAAAAGGATACGAAGCCTAGATTGATTCGTTGGGTGCTGCTACTGTAAGAATTTGACTTTGAAATCAAGGATCACAAAGGTATTGAAAATCAGGTGGCTAACAACTTGTCAAGACTTTAGGATGAGGCTATTTTGCAGTTGAAAGATGAGCTTAAGATTGATGATGCTTTCCCAGAAAAACAAGTATTGGCTGCTTCTCAGGATTTGATCCCATGGTATCCATACATTGCTTACTACTTAGCAAGTGATATAGTTCCTTTGTACCTGATAGTCCATCAGCAAAGGAAGTTCATGTCTGATGTGAAGAATGTTTTCTGGGAAGAGCCTTATTTGTTTCGTGTATGTGGTGACACCATGACTCATAGATGCATAGATGGAACAGAGATGGAAGATATACTGGAGGTGTGCCATTATTCTCCTGTAGGGGGACATGATGGTGTCACTCAGACAGCCCGCAAGATTTTACAATATGGCTAATATTGGCTGACCCTACATAGGGATTCTCATGAGTATGCAAGGGCCTACAATCGATGCCAAAGGGAAGGGGGTATCTCAAGGAAGAATGAGCTTACTCTCACTCCAATCCTTTTGATCAAATTATTTGATATATAGGGAATTGATTTCATGGGTCCTTATGTGATGTCAAATGGTATGAGGTATATATTGGTTGCTATTGACTATGTGTGAAAATGGGTGGAGGCGGTAGCGCTTCCCAACAATGAATGCAAGACTGTCACATCATTCTTGATGCATATTATCTTCTGCAGATTCGGCATGCCGCAGGTGATAAGCATTGATGGAGGGTCTCATTTTTGTAATAAGCTATTCTGGGCCCTACTTGAGAAATATGGGGTGAGACATAGTGTACCAATTACACCTTATCATCCGCAGACGAGTGGGAAGGTAGAAGTATCTAATCATGAGATAAAGTTAATCCTTGCAAATACGGTGAATGTGCATAGAACAGATCTAGGAAGCTAGATAATGACCTATGGGCATATCAGACAGCTTACAAGACTCCAATAGGTATGTCTCTATATAATCTTATATTTTTTAAAACATGTCATCTTCTAGTGGAGCTTGAGCATAATGCCACGTGGGCACTTAAAAAGATGAATTTGGATTGGTGTGCCGCATACTATCGGCGGCTTGGTCAGTTGAATGAACTTGATGAGTTTCATCTTAATCCATATGAAAGTTTAGCAATGAACAAGGAGAAGATGAAGATATACCATGATTGGAAGATTGATAAGAGAGATTTTCAACCAGGCAATCTGGTTCTGCCTTACAATTAAAAAATGCACTTATTTCCAGGCAAGCTTATATCTAAATGTATGTGGCCATTTCGAGTGGTGCAAGTATCCCAACATGGTGGTATAGAGATTGAGAATCGTGATGGAAAGTGGTTCAAGGCAAATTGTCAGCTTGTCAAAGCCTATTTGGGAGATGTTGAAGAAATCAAGTCGGTTGAAGCTTGGGAACTTGGTGAAGTCTGATTAACCAAGTGACATGCATCGTGTTTCGATGTTAAATCAGACAATGTACGGGAGGCAACCCATGAAGGAAACTTGATGAAGTCTAAGTAGTCAAGTGACCTGCATCATGCTGTGATGTTAAATCAGGCGCTGCATGGGAGGCTACCCATGAATTAATGATTGTTTTAGTGTGCAAAGTTTGTGAAACTGAGTAAAGGAAAATCTACAGAAAAGGGGTCCCACGGGCACTTTTGATGGGACATCACCTGTTCCACACCCGTGAGAGATGAGCATGCTAATAGAAAACTCATGGAGAAAGCACTGGCCTATTCCCATAACCTGATATGATGGGTTGTCATAGCCACGATGGTCGTGGGAAATAGGCGTGCAAACAGAATAGCCAGGGTAAAACCTACTAGCCCTTTCCCACATTCTGACATGACAGGCTGTCACAGCCCTGACGGGTGTGGGAACTTGGGTCTCCAATGCCCATGTAAGTACATTTGTGACGGGAGATTGCATGCCTCACGGGAAATGTAATTGCTCGTCATTTGGGTTGGTCAAGGAGTCCATAAATTTAATAAGACTTAAAAGCCGACCCGACCCGACACAAAATCCCATTCCCTTTACCCGTGTTTTAAAAGGAGTTTTGACCTCATTCAATTGAGGTCAAACTGATTCATACTCCCTCCACAACTCACGTCTCTCCCCCACGATTCACTCCCATAATTTTCTCCCTTCCATAAACCCCATTAGTTATCAAATCTCTTCCCTTTAAAAGTTTTCACCAAAATTTCAACTTCACAAGGCATTAACACATGACACTTTCCACAAATTCACTCAACAATTCATCAAGTTCTACAAAAAAAGTAAAATTGTAAATTTCAATGTTGATCACCAAATTATGTTAAAGTGACAATGTCCATGGGTTCATATGTGTGTGAAATATCGTGTATAATGAACCTTAGATATGAAAGTGCTTATGTATATGTGTTGTTGTAGTTATGTTCTAGGATCTAGGGTTGTTGATTTGTTATTGTTGCTCTATGGGCTTGTTGGCGAGATAGGTATAACATGTTAAAAATTGAGTGTGTCAAGTATTTAAGAGATAAGGATTGAGGATCACAAAAGAAATTTTTGTCGTCTTGATACCATGGGCAAGCCTAACGGGACGTCGAAGCCTCAATGGGCGTTAGAGTTGGGTGTAGGATTGGAACAAGGCCTGAAAAGGCCCCTGTCCCATTTCGTCCCCGACCCCAACGGGACGTCAGATCTACCACACCCATGGCAAGCTATTTTGGGAGGAAAAAATGTACTTAAAAATCCACTATCTCATCCCAACGCCCTCTCCCACGGGCCATCGGACCTTCCACGCCTGTGGGAGGCTGGAAAGTGATAAAAAAATTTAACTTTTTCATTTTTTCTGGTTTTCATTTTTGGTTTGGCTTGCTAATGTAGTTCACCTGCAGGTACTATATAGCACCACAAACTCCACTATGATTAGGGGGAGACCAGAAAGCGAAGGAGAAAGTTATCACCACTCGCCTGAAGGACCAATCTGATTTGGAAGGAGAGAAGAGTGAATCAGACTACCTCCCCCTCACCAAGTTGACAAAGAGGAAATTGGTGTTATCATCTTCTTCTCAGTCTAAAGAAGATGGAGGTGATGCACTCCAGAAGGAGAAGACATCGAAAAACACTTTCCCCTAGTCTGAAGAAGGGGAAGAATCATCATCTGGATCTGCTAGTTCAGACAATGAGAGTGACACTACTCCTTGACCAGCAAAAGGAGGACATAATTTGGCTATCTAGGTTTCTAGAGGCATGGAGACCGAGTTTAGATTTGAGGATGGTACGTAGTCAGGTTCCGTCAAGGATACAGATGCTTGTTCAGGGTACGATACTGAAAGCACTTATCCTGAAAAGGATATGACCCCGTCTACTCCCAAAGCTCCCAGGAGGACTCTAGCCATTATATTAAGAGACATCAAACTTAGAGAGTTGTCTAGGTGGAATGTGAAAGGGTCCAGGAATATATTTGACTATGGGCTCGAATTGATGGAAAAAGGGCACATGAAATACCCTATTATGGAAGAATAGAGAATTGACTAATTTAAGCTGAAAGAACTCCCAAAGCTTGAGGAGTATTTCAGGTATTACAACCTGGGCTAAACCAGCAAGCCACTCCCTGACTTTCTGCCGACTATTGTTAGGGAGTTTTATGCTAACTATCAGGACATCCAAAAGAGCCAATGTAAAAAGGGTCAGAAAGAAAAAAACTTGCCTGCTCTTGAGAGTGTACCTGTGTGAGGGGTCTCGATAAACATCTCAGCCTGCACTATTAATAGATTCCTATACGGTCCCAAGTATATTGCAACTTCTAACACGTCAAAGTACGACCACCGGTATAAAAATGAGAATAATCATGTGAAGTGGTTGGACAAAGTAATCACCCTAATTGGAAACCCAAGGTGTCTCTATCAGGATAAGACACAGATCAACAAAGCATCCCTGATGTTCGAGGCAAAAGTCTGGTGGGTGATAGTGTGTTTCCGTTTTATGCCGACAGGTGGAGATATTCAGTTTACCATGGACAGGGAAGGTTTGGTGGCTAGCTTGTTGTCCAAATAAAAGGTCGATATTAGGAAGATCATAGTTGAGGAGATAAGGGATAGGGTTACAAAAATTAGTTCTTCATACCCTTTCCCTTACCTCCTGACTGAGTTGTGTAAGGATGCAGGTGTCCCAATTTATTCTGGTATTGATCATGGTGAGCGTGTTATCTGGACCCATAATTCTAAGAGGTCCATAAATGAGAGAAAAACATTGGGCCTGGGCAGTACTTCAGAATCAGCTGATCCAACCACCATCCATGATGCTTTTGTGGTTCCACCAGAGGTTATGCCTTTCTTTATGACATTTCCTACTCTAAAGGGAAGCTTGAATGATAAAACTCCATCAGTAAGGGTGGAAGCCACTGTGACTTTGAGATGCCCTCACAGTACTTCATTGTCGACTCCTCGCAGGGTTGACATCTCCATTCCAGAGACTCTAGCGGCTCCCTCTACATCTACTGCACCTCCATTGTCAGAGCCAAACTCTATTTCACCTGGTGAATTTTGCAAACACTATTCAAACTACCATATAGCTACAGGAGCATATGAAGACGTTTGCAGAGAAGTTCCACTCAATTGTTGATTTCTTTATACAGAGAGCCATAGCATAATTTATTGATGTGCATATCCAGATAAATTTGATGGAAGAGAGGATTAATGAAAAACTAGATGAGATACGTACGGCTGAGGTTACAAAAATAAAATAAGATATAGCAGCCCTACGGACAGATGTCGATGAGCTAATGGGACATCCAGTTACTATAAATTCCAATGCCCCCATAGTCATGCCACAGGAGCCACTTGAACCGATGATAAATTTGTGGGACTATGCAAATCTGGAGCTTCGACAGAAAGCTAATGATAAGGAAGAACAGGCATCGGCTAGACCTTTAGAACCAAAGAGAAAGAGGAGAATAAAAGACAATAAAGTTAGTAAGAAGGGCGATGATGCACCATTAAGCCCTATATTATTGGCTCGCATAGAGAAAAGAGCCAAGAAGAAGAGAAAGAAAAGAGAACAAGAAGTGTTCAAAGTATCACTAGCCGAGCAGCAGATCCGAGTTGATGTTATTGGTACTGGTGGCTCAGGGAGTGGTGTTGCAAGCACCACGAAGTTTCTTTCTTCAGACACCATTATGGGAGTTACCATTGATGAAGATGCTCGGGCAGCTATTGATATTAAGAGGACTACTGAGGCGGCCTCTGTTAGTAAGGAGGAAGCGGGCACCGATCTAGCAGGCGCGACTACTACATAGGATTACCATGCTTAGGAACCACAAGTATGCCTCGCCTCCCTTGTTTTGGTTATTTTTAGTGCATTGGGGACAGTGCATAAATTTTTTGATGGGATGGGGGAAGCTTGGTCATATGTTTGTGTTTTGGTAGAGTCTTTTGGTGAAGTTTGAGTAGCCAAAACACTCGCGTTGTGCCGCAACGTTAAATTAGACGCTGCATGGGAGGAAACCCATAAGGGTATCTAAAAGGTACCTGCGTCCTTGGGGTTTTCTTGTTGTGTTCTTTCCCTAAGAGTTTTTAATTTCTATTAAACCAACATGTTTAGAATAGGATGTGTGCTTGTGAAAGAAAAACAGGAACTTAATGCAGTATGTGGTCTTATTTGAACAATGGTTGTGAAAATAGAGACTCCTCTATATTTTTGTGCAATTAGCTTGTTAAGACTGGCCTTGATGGATCTGTGAGTGATCGCATGTATATGAATGTGACAAGTAGGTTAATCTAGTGCATGAACGAATGGTTAGCTCACCATTAGTTAAAACTGTGTGCCATGTGTGAGTGAGCTGATTTGTATCCGTTCTTGTTGTATGTGTAGATCTAGAACTTTCCTTGTTAGTCTTGCCTTGGTTGCTGAATAGTTTCGTTAGGAGATAATCATAGGCCGTTTTTGAATGAATCTCACTTAATCTAAATGACCTACCAAATGAGAAATGATTCCCTTTGATCCGTGATTTCGATCTTGAACTGATGCCTTTTTGTTGTTAGCCTGTCCACCTTCCTTGTTTCCTGTAAACCTTTGTTTTGGCCCTGGTCCCTTCTTGGACATTGTGTAACTCAACTCAGGATAAACACCTAAAATGAGGGTGACTACTCTAAGGGTAAAATAGGAAGAATAGGGTATGAAAAGATTGGGTTAGTAGTGAAAAAGAAGATAATGGGTGTGGTTTGTGTGCTACAAAAAAAAAGAGAAAAAGAAAAGAAAAAGAAAAATAAAAAGAAGAAAAAGTGCAAAAGTGAAATAAAAGCCACACCTGATGATTGATTAAAGTGATAAGATAACAAAAGAGGAGCATAAGGGAGGAAAATATTGTGGTCTAAAAAGTGGAGTATAAAAGTAAGTGTAGTGTCAAGGAGGGCATAGTCACTATTACTCAAATATACCATACCCGTCCCTGAACCTACATTACAATCCTAACAAAGTCCTATAGTGATCTTAACCTGACTGTTTGACAGCCAAGGCATAGAAAATAAGGGCAAGCCTATGGTATTGTATATGTACATCTTGAACTTCTTTGCGTGAGTGAGTGTGTTCCCAGTCCCTATTTATGGAATGCAGTTCTATGTGAGTGGGACTTCTTTGGCTGTAAGGGAACTAGAGTAGACTGTGATTGCTGACTTATTGGATGAATGTCTTCTGTGTATGCTAATTTGTTCATTTATATCATGTTATCATCCATGGATCCATTTTGTGTTGTCTTGATAACCTGTATGTATGCACTGGTTTTGAATTAACAAGGAGTGGGTGTTGATTCTGTGAACTAAAATTGTTGAATCACTTGGTTGTTGTAGTTCCTAGGCTTCTTTTTCCTAAGCATCGTTTTCGTTTATTTTTGTTATGTTGCTTGAGAACAAGCAAATATTCTAAGTTGAGGGTGTTAATGCCCCAGGATTTCACGATGCTTAAAACTAAGGATTTTGGGAGTTCTTAAGTGTGTCTTGTTGGATATGATGCTCGTTTGCTACATGTGCAAGGAAAAGTATTAAAAAGATAAAAAGATAGAAAAAGTGTTGTATCTATGCTAAAAGTCATGCCCCACGGGCATGGGATCCACCACGGCCCGTGGGAAGTAGTATTGGAATGAAACAATGAGGTTTAAATGCAAAAACCCATCCCACGACCAACTGGGATGGGCGTCGGAATCACCACGGGCCATCACACTTGCCCATGGAAATGGACTAGAGGAGGTAAGGCAAGAATTTAAGTCAGACGTCCTGCCATGACGCCTTTAAGAGCTGTGATGGGATGTCACAGACACTCGTTGAAATGGACCAGAGTAGATGGCTTGACAGAAGACTTGGACGACAGGTTTCACCCGATGGATGTGGAAACCACGACGGCCCATCATCCTGGCCCATGAGAATATGGCAGAATGCTGAGAAATTGAGGATAGAAGATCCAACGGGCAGACCAGGACGCTCGTGGCACCCATGATGGTTTGTGGCACCTATGACGGCCTGTGGAACCTGCCCGTCGAAAGTGCCACATTATATCTCTCCTAGTTCTCCTAGATAAATCTATAATTTTATTGTGAACTCGGAAGAAGGATTAATAAGATAGACTGAGGAATACAGGGAGAAAGACATATCTTTTGTAACGTAAAATGCAGGTTTCCGACTAGGATATGAATATACCTAGAATGCCTTGTTTGGTTTATACGAGAAGATATATGAAAGGGTTTGGAATAAGATGTCACATTCCTACTCAATGATGTAGTTGTGAGTCTATTCTAGATAGGAAATTAGAGGTTCGAAAGACCATAGTCATATAATTAACTCTGAAATCAGCTACTAGGTAGACGAACAAGACAATTCAAGTGAATACTAATTATGATTGCTAAATAAGGTTGTAACCCTGGGATTCTCTCTAAACCTGGAACAATAATCATTATTTACTCACTTTTAATTCTCTCAATTTGTTTTAGATTTTAAGTTACTACAAATTCATACTTCAGTTACTTACATACTTTTTTATTCTAGCAGTATACGGATAATTTGGAACATTTTCTTAGTCATAAGTCTCTTGGGTATGATATTCGGACAAACCAGTCTATATTATTTAGACGACCATGTACACTTGCATGTGAGTGGGATGTCGCTAACAAGTTTTTGGCGCCATTTACGGGGACCTAAAAATTAGCAAATTTCCAAATTTTCTTATACGAATTTATTATTCAAGTATTGACAACTTGATCTTAGCTTTTTGAAAATCTGTAGGTATATACTTTGAATTGTCAACACGCTCACAAGGACTAAAGACTTAGTGGATCCACACCCTGAACCCAAAAGATTGTTTCACTAAAGAAGAAGGGTAGAAACACTTTATTCGATTAAGTTTCAAGAGGTGATTGCTAATCCGTCCCAGTTAATTGACCAACTTGAAGTTGCCCCCATAGAAATGGAAGCACCAAGGCCAGTGAGAGATGTGGAAATCCCACTAGTGACCAATGTCACGTCCATTATTCAGAAACCAGCAGCGGGTGATTGTTTTGAACTTAAGTAGAATATAGTGAAACTATTGCACATCAGTGGTCAGTTCACAGGCTTATCACATGAGAAGCTGCAACAACTTCTCCAGAATTTTCTGGAAATTAGTGATACATACATACCAGCTGGAGTCTCAGAGTATTATGTACGGCTAACATTATTTCCATTTTCCCTCCTTGGGGAAGCGAAGAGGTGGTTGAAAGTTGAGCCTCCAAACTCTATCACTTCTTGGAATGATCTTGCCAGGAGATTTTTAAGCCATTCTTTCCCTCAAGAAAGATAGCAAAGACGATGAGCAAAATACTGAGTTTCAAGCAGAAGAATAATGAATATCTCTAGCAGGAATAGAAGAGATTTAAGTCCCTTCTTAGAGACTGTCCTTATTACTAACAGACTAACAAGGTGTTGGTTCACACATTTATTGAATGGATTGATTCTCATTATAATATATTGCTAGACTTTACAGAAGATGAGCAAGCACTAGAGAAGACTGCTGACCAGTTATACACTCTTCTACAAAGGATTGAGCAGAGTAATCTAGAGTGGAACATAGACGCCAGCAGGGCTGTGCCCAAAAAGGGTGACAGGTTTCTAGAGGTAGATACCAACACAACTTTATTTTCCAAGGTGGAATCTATGTCTAACCAAATGAGCAGTATAGCCACAGTTTTAAACAAGTTACCTCTTGGAGTAATTAGGCACAAGTGAATGCGTTGTAGCCTGCAGCTCTTTAGTTTTGTGAGACTTGTGAAAAGACCATATGTTTGAAGATTGTGCAAGAAATCCTGATTCTGTGAACTTTATAGGGTATGCTCAAAGAGGTGGAAATTAGAATTTTGGCAATACATTCAATGCAAACTTGATGAACAACTTATCATATGGCAATAATCAAGGTCAGAATCAGTTCAGGAACCAGGGTCAGAATGAAAATTTTGCAAATAACAACAAGCCCGCGGCACCACCTAGAAACATAAAAGAGATGTTGAAGATGATTATGGAGAGTCAAGAAGTTAGACAAGCAGCTGATACGAAAGATCAGAGTCTTTTCATTCGTAATCTAGAGAAGCAAGTGGGCCAGTTAGACGAATCACAAAATATAAGACCTCAAGGAGGTATTCCAGGAGATACTGACCCAAATCCTAAGCAAGTAAATGTTGTGACTACCCAAAGTGGAAGAGAGTTGGAAGAACTTGTGCCAAAGAAAGCAGAGCCAAAGGTAGTAGGAGTTACAACAGAAAAGGTAAAAGCTAATGCCAAGATGGAGGTTAAAGAAGCTAAAATTATCGTTAAGCCCCCACCACCATTCCCTCAAAAGTTGACTAAGCAGAGAGAGGAGGCTGGCTTTAAGAAATATCTTGATCTCTTGAGGCAGGTGCACATAAATATCTCCCTCATAGATATTCTTCAGGGAGTCCCTAAATATGCAAAGTACAACAAGGATATTGTGGCAACAAGAACTGGTTGACTGAATATGCCACACTTGCACTTATAGTGGTTTGCACATCGAGAATTCAGAACAGATTGCCAACCAAGCTAAATGATTTGGGTATCTTCACGATTGCGATCACCATTGGGTAGAAATTCATAGCACGCGCACTATGTGATCTTGGGGAAAGCATCAACCTAATGCCATATTATATCTTAAAAAAGATGGAATTGGGTAGTCCCACCACAATTGTTCTACAATTAGCAGATAGATCCTTGGCAAGAACTGAGGGCATTGTTGAAGATGTATTGGTGTAGATTGGATCTTTGATCTTTTCAATGGATTTTTTTATATTGGACTTTGAACCAAACCTAGAAGTTCCATTTATTTTGGGATGTCCATTATTGGCTACAAGTAGAGTTTTGATAGATATAGCAGCAGGGCAACTCACCATGAGGGCACACGATAAGTTGGAAGTCTTCAATATTTATAAGGCAATAAAGTTGCCTGCACTATATGAGGACTTATCAGCTATTACTATGGTGGACATAGAATCAGGAATATCTCTCATAACGTCTAAAGATCTATTAGAAAGAGTTCTCAGAGGGATAGATATTTAAGGAGATGGAGCTACACATGAAATGGTTCAGTATTTGGAGGTAGCGAGTGTTTTATCATATGTCACTGAATTAAGCCTCTTAATAGACCTCTAGAACCTCCTCCCAAGACATCTATTGAAGAGGATCCCAAGTTAGAGATGAAAACACACCCCTCTCATCTGAAATATGCATATTTAGGAGAAGATAATACACTGCCAGTCATCCTCCCAGGCGGGCTAAATGAAGCACAACTTAAAAAAGCTTAGTAGTATTATGAAAGAGGAAGAGAGAGATTGGGTGGAAGATGTTTGATATTCATGGGATCAATCCGGCCATTTGCATGAACAAGATTTATATGCAGGAAGGGTACAAGCCCATGGATCAGCATCAAATAAGATTGAACCCTGTCATGAAAGATGTGGTAAGGAAAGAGGTGATCAAGTGGCTTGATTCAGGTATCATATTCCCCATCTCAGATAGCAGTGTCAGTCATGTTCAGTGCATCCCTAAGAAAGGGGGGATGACAGTGGTAACAAATGAGAAGATTGAGCTGATTTCGACACGTATAGTCACTAGGTTGAGGATTTGCATGAATTACAGGAAATTGAATGAAGCCACACAAAAAGATTACCATCCCATTCTGTTTATTAATCAGATGTTGGATAGGTTGGCTGGACGAGAGTACTTCTGCTTCTTGGATGGATATTCTAGCTATAATAAAATAGCTATTTCACCTGAGGATCAACAGAAAATAACATTCACTTGTCCTTATGGCACATATGCTTCCAAGCGTATGCCCTTTGGACTATGTAATGTGCCGTCTACTTTTCAGAGATGTATGATGGCTATCTTCTCCGACATAGTGGAAGAGACTGTAGAAGTTATCATGGATGATTTTTTGGTGTTTTGGAATTTGTTTGATGCATGTCTTCATAATCTGGATAGAGTATTAGCAAGATGTGAGGAGACAAATTTGGCGCTTAACTGGGTGAAGTGCCATTTTTTGGTTAAGGAAGGCATTTTTTTTTGCCATAAGGTTTCCAAAATGGGGTAGGAAGTAGATCGAGCGAAGAGAGAAGTTATTGAGAAGCTTCCACCCCCATCCTCTGTGAGAGGTTTATGCAGTTTTCTTGGGCATGCATTGTTCTACAGATGCTTCATTAAAGATTTCTCCATGATATCCAGACCAATGTGCAAGTTACTTGAGTAAGAGGTGAAGTTTGAATTCAGTGATGACTGTGTGCAAGCGTTTGAAGATCTAAAGAAACGCTTGACTGAGGCTCCTATTTTTATTGCACCAAATTATGAGCTACAATTCGAGCTAATGTGTGATGCCAGTGATGTTGCGGTAGGAGTTGTGTTGGGTCAAAGAGTAGAAATGGTATTTCATTCTATTTACTATGTGAGTAAGACACTTGATACTGCTCAGACAAACTACACAGTCACTGAAAAGGAGATACTGGCCCTTGTTTTTGCTTTTGATAAATTTTGCTCCTATCTTGTGGGGACGAGAGTGATGGTACATGTTGACACCTATTTTTTCTCTCCATGACCTTAATTAATTTAGAGCTTCTATTATTTATAAACAAATTTAAAATTATTATTTTATAAGATTAAATGATCTTTAAAATAAATTTGAGGTAATTTAGTAATATTAGGTGAAATATGTATACTCTATATAATAGTATATAAATTTTACTTAAGGAAATATATTGAAATTTATTTTAAATGGATTTAAAATTAAGAAATAATTTTATAATTAAGTCTTTGTCTTTCAACGGGTTAGTTATATTTTATAAAATAATTATTTTTAATGGTTAATTTAGAAGCTCGTTTAATTAATTAAGGACTTAATTCGTTTCATTTCAATTTAGGCCTAAATTCGCTAATGTAATTGATTTAGTCGTATGTTAAACTAATTTGGTTGGTATTTTAATTAAATCCGACCACATTTGCAAAGCAATGTGACCAATTCCTAAATTCCAAATCCTTAACCTGTTTTTTTCCTCTCCATTTCAGTTTCCATTGCCGAAAATCAAATAACATCCCAGTCCAATGTTTTGCCACTTGACCCGGCCTAATTCCCTTATACTTCCTTCATCAGCCTTCACACATACATAACCCAATTGTATTCTCCCTCATAAACACATGACACTCTGCCACGCTCCTCAAAATCCCTAAGAAAGAACACGCCCAGTATAAATAACGCGCCCAGTACAAATAACGCGCCCAGTACATCCCTATACTACTTCATCTTCTTTGTTTTACAACAAACCAAACGTTTCCAACGACACAAATGAAGAGTAGCAATAGCAGCAATAGTTGCAACAACAGCTCCTAAACCAGTGAATACAACCCTGAACGACCATAAAATCAAGCGATTCCATCATCCTCCATCAATAATCCTTCTGTCACCGTCAATTCTAAAAGTTGGCAAGAACCAGAATGTTCTAGAAGGCCCCAGGTGGCATCCTAGTGGGAAAATTCCCTTTAATTTATGGAAATTCGTACTAGGGTGAGCTGTAACCTTATCCCCATTTTGAATTTTGAATTATGGAAAGTGATTTCCAGCTTTGCCCACTCGTTTCCCCCCTCCCCCAAATTTCACCCAAAAATCTCCTATATAAACCCCTCTCTTCCTAAAGAGTTGTAGATGGCTTTTGGGGAAAATTTTGGGATTCTGGAGGAGCATTCCTCTAATCACAGGTAACCAAGAGTTTCAGAGTGAAAAACACCCAAAAATCCCATTCTCAATCAATTTGGAATCTAATTCCGGTAAGATAAATATAAACTCCAGTGGTGAAAATCTCTTCAATGAAGCTTGTAGATCCCAGTCGCTACCCAGAAACAACCTCTTGCCAATCAAGTGGACTGATCCAAGAAGAGAAAAATGGTTGTGGTCTAAGTGCTACACAAAAATGAAAGGGAATCTAATTACAGGTTGAAGACAGAGCGTATTAAAAATTAGCTTAATTCAATTTTGGTAGTCCGAAATGGACAATTTGTAAGGGTTTGGGCCTAAGTGCCAACACTCAACTTCTCCTTTCTTTTAGTTTAGATTTACTTGTATAATTTGGACTTTTGATAATACTAACTCTTTTAAACTTAGTTAATTCCCTTTTGGAGTACCATGTTTATTTTACAAACTAGTTATCATGTTTTAACTCGTTTAATCAATTTTTGGAACTTTGTTCAAATTTTCAAAGAAATTATCACCCAGTTTTATTTGCAAAGTTCATTCAAAATATCGCCTATCTTTTTTCCATGAAAATGGGCCTTCCTTTACTTGATAAAATCCCCATATTTTTATAAGTTGGTCAAAAAAATAAGTTAGAAAAATAATTGGATAACTGCGTGTTAGTGGACACTTTTAGTGCCTTAAAAACCTTCTAAAAGTGTTAATATGAACTTCTTACCCGAATTTCTTAAATTAAAAAAAAAATATCTATTTTAAATCTTTCAAATATTTTCAAAGTTTTTCTTGATTTTATCTAAAAATTAAGAGACGACTCTATTTAAATTGAATATGAGAATTTTCATAAGTTTTCAAATTTAGTTCAAGTCAAAACCATTTCAAAATACAAGTTTTTTCTTTTCAAAAAGAAGTAAAAATGTGATAAAACAGAAATGGCGACTCCGCTGAGGATTTAACCAAGTTCTAACAAAAAAAATCTAACTTATTTGCTCTATTTGAACTTACTATTCAGGTTTGTAATAATTAGTAAAGTAGTTACTTGTTATTTATTTGTTTAAATTCTGCAATTACAAACTGTCATTGCATTCATGGCATACTTCCGCCAATCGACACTTTATTTTATTTTGGATCTCAAAAAGGATGGTTATGCGGGTCGCAGTCGTTGCTATCACTTAAAAAACAAAACAATTTTTGAGGAACCTTAGTCGGTAGTTAGAACGCTAGACGATCTGATAATCATCATTTTCTCACCCCGAGCTATCCACTCAATTTCTCAGTCTACTATTTCAAAACTCACTCTAGATACCTAGTATAGAGCGAAACCAAAACCCTTTATTTATCACATTGGCCTAGGTGGACCTAATACCCACGAGGCATTGAGTCTATTAGAAAGACTATTAGAAAGACCACTTTGTGTTCGAAACGGCCCACGACCTAAAAGGAAAATCATCCCTTATTTGATTAATTGAATGATGTGATGCCGAATTGTACGAACCATTTTCCCTCGGGGTTGGGAAATATTTAGATTGTCTCTTTACTCAAAAATCTTCACCCAAAAGGCATTTGGAATTCCACGAAGTTCAAGAAGTTCGAAAATGAAGGACTTTCCATGGCGATTTAGTTTAGGATTGTACCCCAATGTGGGATTAATATTTATTGTATATCCCTTTCCCTTATTTCGTATTCTTATTCAATTTAATTAATTTGTATAATAGATTTTTTGGGGAAATTGAACGTCTTACAAATGACATACATCCTTCAATTCATTAGGCCTACCTTTGGCATCAAAAGTCACATATCCATATAGGACACACTATAAATAGCTTGCATGTTATGCGATATAACTTCTTTTGTGTGATTGGATGTTGCTTCAATTGAAGGTGAATTGGTCCTCTCATACTAAAATATTTTAGAGCCAATTAGCAGAAATATAAGTCTCAATACTAAAGTTTGACCGAATGATTCTTTGAGTTTTCATATTTCTCGAAAAAAATCAAACCTCCTCAAAAGCCCTTTAAAATCTTGTTCCTATCTCTCCGAAAAGTTATCTTACCATATTCAGAATACATCCGTTCAGGGTCTGTCCTCTGTCTTTAATTTTTTCCCTTATTTTTGACAAAAGTAGTTCAAGGATTTTTCCTTAACTCAAAGATCTACACCAGAAGATCAAGATTCAACACGAGTCAATCCTTCTGTCAAAACGCTTATCTCAAAATCAATAGGTAAATTCCTGTCTATTTGAATCTTTTAATAAACATCCATTTGTGGATTGATTCACCTGTAATAAAGAAACATTTGTTTGTTTACATTTTATCAAACATCTTGCATTATTTATCATGAATAAAATCTAACATTGTTGCCTTTTGAGTTATTTTCTTGCAACAGATAGAAGTTAAGAAACTGATCTATGTTGAAAACTAGCTAAACGTCCTTACTTCACAAGATAAAGCATAAAAAGGATCCTCCCCTGACCGTAGCTTGATAAAAGGAAAAGTAAATGACTAACAATACCGAGGAAATGAGGTTGACAAATGTGATTTTACAAGAACCAATTGTAGTGGATCAGAGTGAGCTGATTGTGCAACTAATGCAAACAATTGATGAGAAGGGGAAGAAATACGAAAGAATAGAGAATTGACTAGGATGACTATTGCTTCAAATGCTTCCTTCCAAGCGAAATAAGGCATTCTCTCTATCTTCCTTCTTTAAGTCCCCTAGAATTTGAATGCTTTCCTACCCGCTCCAATGCACCTGCTCCCTCCATTCCTAGACCACCTACCATGTATTTACCCACTCAAATTCATTTCATGCTAGTGCCTCACATCAAATTCCTCCTCCTCTTACCCAACATGCTAATCGAAGCGACAATCCAAGTGCCTAAGACTCTCAAAATTACCCTTCTCAGTGTCAAAATACTCCTCCAAATGCCTACAGTCCTCAGAACATCCCTCCCACATACCAAAATAATAATCCAAATTTTAACAATACACAAAATTTTACCACCACATACCAAAACTTTGCTCCAAATATCCCTCACATACCATCTATCCAAAGTGTGCGATCCACCACCTTCTATACCATTACACTCAAGCCCTATCTCACTTTCTCAAAAACTCTCGAGCTTGACCATTTTGAGGAAAAATAAAGAAAGTTGGACGCTATAAAATACAAGCATGATAAGGACATGACGTTAATGAAAGAAGAACTTTCCAAGATCAAGGAATCATAGAGTTCTCCGGACAAAGCCAAGTACAGTTACGATAATCTTTGCATTTATCTAGATTCGAATCTGCCAAAAGGATTCAAAGTTCCAAAGTTTGAAACATTCAATAGCGTAGAAAATCCCATAGTCCATTTGAAGAGTTATTTTAACCAAATTATGGGAGCCGGTAAAAATGAAGTTGTAACATCCAAGAAATTCTAAGCCAAATCTGAACCGTTCTTCATGTGTTGTTAAACCCGAAGTAGATAAATTTTATATGTATCTAAGTATTAAGACCTATTCTTAAGTTTTAAAGGTATATTAGATATGAATAAGGATCATAAAGATACTCTAACTCAAAGTTGAGTTGAAATCTTCCTTACCGATTGAGTTTTAATGTAAGAGTTTTCAAGGGTTAACTTCAAATGATCGTAAGTCCTAGAATATAAAAAGTTAGGTGGCATAGTACCCACAAAATTAAAGGTCTTTGAATCTTATTTTCAACGCCAGCAACCACACATTAATCTGAGTCCGGAGCAAAAATTTATCAGTATTTTACTAAAGGGTGTCTGTTTGTCAAAATGATAGACAACAACCACTAGAAGGTTCCACGCGTCGTGGAAGTTTCCACCGGTCGTGAAACCAAATCGTGGAAATCAGTTTTTTTACCTGAAAACCACGAGGAGGTTCCACGGGTCATGGAAGTTTCCATGGGTCGTAAAACCAACTCGTGGAAACAGTCTAGAAGCTTAAAAGTGTCCTGAGAACCACGAGGAGGTTCTACAGGTCGTGTAATGATCCACGGGTCATGAAACAAACTCGTGGAAATCAGTCCAGAGGCCAGAAACTTTTCCTAGGAACCATGAACCCTTTCCACGAACCGTGATCCATTCCACTAGTCATGATTCATGTCTGTAGAAGCCTGTGATGAAATTTTCAGCAGTTTTTCAGACTCTTTTCCTTGGGGTATTTTTGTAATTTCTCACTCTTTTAACTCCTAAGTTAAGTCATTTTGGACAAATTAGAAGGGGTATTATTCCCACTTAGCCTAAGTTCTCTTCCATTCTCTCAGTCAAATATCAAGAGAACAAAATGGTCTCCATTCTCCAAGTTTCAAGCTAAGGATTCCATCTTCAAGTCTCCATCCTCAAGTCCCAAGTTAGGAAAGCTCAATTCAGGTATGTGGGTATTCAACAATGAGTTATTTTCAACCTTGTGCCCAAAACCCCAAATTTCAAATTGTGATTTCATGAACTTTCAAACAAGGGTTCTTACCCAATATTTATGGGTTTTGCTATAAATTACCTTCTCATTATTTTATTATGAAATTACTACTAAATTGCATGATTTTGCATGTTTTTTTACATATTAACTCCTATTTGATTTGAAGGTTAATTATGGTAAATCTTACATGCATGGTTTGATTTAAGAAGAAAATTAGTAAATTGATAACATGTATTCTCATGAATGTTTCAAACAAGTGCATGCCTAGTTCCTATGTTCTATGAAAATCTATGTTATTATGAAATTGAACTAGTGCCATGCAACTTTCTAAGTTATGAACTAATATGCAAGACAAGACACGCGATGTACCATCAATGCTCATGAACCATTTTCTAAAACCAAGGTTCGTGAGTACTATGAAGATCCGGGGTATGAACAAGTTATGAACAAGTTTTGACATCTAGATATGTCACATGTATGTGAGCCTCATGTTTTATATATATATATATATATATATATATATTTATATATATATATATATATATATATATATATATATATAATATATATATATATATATATATGTTTTGGGAGTAGTATTTATCACCGAGTTGGATTGGCTGAGAGTAGTACCCTTTGTCCTCGAACTACGTGCCATCGTAGGTGCCCTCTGTGGCTTATAAAATGATCCCGGTATGACATGGTTCTAAATTTGGCCGGTCAGGACAACCCTTTTCAGTGTGGGTGCATAACACTAGACTCCATATACCTCAGCATGGTTTATGTCGGTTAGGAGAAACTACCGCATGTTTATTTTCAAGCTAATAAGTTATATGATAGTCTACTTTGAATTTTGTCTTTATTTCACGTTTCATGCCATATATCTTGACATTTCCTTATGCTATCTCTCTACATATACGAACTCATTTCAAGCATATTTTAAGTATATTTTTTATCATGATTATGCATATCTCACATACTCAATACATTCCATAGTACTAACCGCATATTTCTTTGTGCTGCATCCTATTATGATGTAGATTCTGTAGCCCGCTCCCCAGTTCGTGGCTAGTAGATCAACAACACATCCAGTCAGCTTGGTGAGTCCTCCTCTTTCGAGGACTTGGAGTTTAGTTTCAGTATTTAGATTGTGTATTCAGTATTTTAGTATTTAGAGTTAGCTGGGGGCTTGTCCTAGCAACTCGCCAGTAGTAGAGGCTTCCGGACATAGAATCAGACATTCAGCTGTATTCAGATTTTCATCCTTAGACTTTTACTTATATAAACAGGTTGAGTTGTTCATTACTTCAGTTAAGCTTCCATTATTATGTTTTGTTCAGTTTTTAAGTCATGCTAATGCCAAAAGGTTATCTTGAGATCACTTGTGATCTTGGGTCCTGTGTTACATCCAGGGAGTAGGCTCGGGGCCTGATAAAAGCACTACTAATGCGACTCTTCAGTTGAAGTCTAAGTGGCAAAGAGCTAGAATGGTTTACTTTGCAAGACCTAAAAAAGTGGCCCGAATGGAGTTCTTTAGCCAAAGATTTTGCTAGAAGATTTGCCTACAACGTTTAGGTTGTCCCAAACTGGTATTCTTTATACCGTATCAAGAAAGAATCCAATGAGCACTTCCGTGAATATGCCATTCGATAAAAAAAAGGCAGCGAGAGTCCAGCCTCTTATTACTAAGGAAGAAATTAGCGTGGAATTCATGCGTGCCCAGGAAACAAAATTCTATGACTAGATGATATCAACAGTCAATGCAAAGTTTGCTAATTTAGTCAAGATTGGTGAGACAATCGATGAGGGCCTTAGGACTGGAAAAATCACTAGGATCTATTCACAGCCAGAATCTCAAAGATTCTTAAGAAAGAAAAAGGAAGATGTATTCTCCGTGTCTTTCGGTTCGAGCACCAGATCTAGAAAGCCATCTAAGTTTTTCTCCCTAAAGCTTTCATCATTCGAGAAATACCTCTCAGCTACATAAATTCCATATCCTACTTTCTATGCTCAAACCAGTTACAAAAATTACCGAACTAAACCTCCAAATTATAATAACTCATCCCAAAATTAACAAACACCTCCATGAAATTATCAAAACTATCAACCAAATTTCCAAACACCATCTCCAAATTTTGAAAAGAAACCTGTTCGAACCTTCACACCATTAACTGAAACTCGAACATAACTTTTTGAAAGACTCAATAAAGATGGATTAATCCATCTTATTATTCCAAGAACTTTCAATACCAACTCGCAGTTCTTTAAAGCCAACCAACATTATGCACACCATGCTGGAAGCGCTGGGCATGCTACAGAAGATTGCATCAATCTGAAATACAAGATTCAAGATTTGATTGATCAAAAGGTCATCTTACTTCAAATAGCACCAACAAATTGAGCCGCTATCAACATGATAGAGACTGATAAAGAGTGTATGGCAACCAATCCCATACACAAATCAGTCCAAAAAAAGTGAAAAAAATTAGAGAAAGTTGTGTCCTCTCTAAGCATAAACAAGAAGTCTATGTTTATGATAATGACCGCACCTTATCAAGCATTCCCCAAAAAGTCTCTCAAGTTTGGTATAGGCTACGTTCAAATCAAAAAACCGATCTGAAGACAAGGCCAAAAACAAGACTGACCTAGAGCTGTCAAAGCCACTAGTTCGCCTCTGCCAGTAATTTCCCATATGTTTAAAGCATGCGATCAATGGTCATGGGGTTGGAATCGGGTACATGTGAGCAATGGTCAATGGTCACAAGAACCATCATCTGCAAACTGCTTCATGGGCTTTATGTTATCGTCCTAACACTTGTAAGCCACAACAATGGGAATGTGCAAAGTGTTCAAGTCGCAACAATAGGAATGCATAAATCATGGCACTTCTAAGTTACAACAACAGAAATGCGCAAGGTGTTTAAGTCGCAGCAACGGGAATGCGCACTATACCTGTAAGTCACAACAATGGGAATTCGCAGTGTGTTCAAGTTGTAGCAACGAGAATGTGCAAATCATGGAACTTCTAAGTCACAACAATGGGAATGCATAAGATGTCTAAGCCGCAGCAACAAGAATGTTCACTACACCTTTAAGCCACAACAATGGGAATGTGCAAAATGCTTAAGTCGCAGTAACAGGAATGTGCAAATCATAACATTTGTAAGTCATAATAATGGGAATGCGCACCATACTCATAACCCACAACAATGAGAATGTGCAAAGTGTTTAAGTTGCGGCAACAGGAATGCATATATCACAACATTTATAAGTCGCAATAAGGAGAATGCGCACCATACCTCTAAGTCACAACAACGAGAATGCACAAAGTATTCAATTTCCAACAAAGAGAATATATGCTAGTGTTAAAGAAAACATATCATCCAAGGGAAGTCTATAAGATGTCATCCAAAATCGAACGATGAACCAGATTTCCCCAAAGTTGGTCGGCCAAAAGTCGTCCATAAGCCACATCAATGTCTGAAATCGGATAGTGTGAAAGATTGCCCAAAATTTGACAGACCAAGAGCTATCTGTAAGATGCAGCGATATCTAAAACAGGATAGTGTGCAAAATCACCCAAGAGTTGGCAGTTCAAGGGTAATTTGTAAGTCACAATAATATCCAAAATTGGATAAAAGTGCAAGACTACCAAAATTTTATAGTGTAAGGGTTATATATAAGCCATGATATATCCACGTTGATATTGTGTAGGACTACCCAATGGATAAAAATTCAAGGAAAATCTATAAGTCACATTACATCCAAGATCGAATAAAAGTTCATGATTACCAAAAATTTGCAACTCCAAAAACATCTGTAAACCACCTCTTTCCAAAGTCAGATGATGTACAAGATTACTCGAAAGCTAAAAATTTGAGGGACCTCTGTAAGTTGTCTCTATCCAAAAGTCGGATGATGTGCTAGATTACCCAAAGCTTTACAGTTCTGGGGATATCTATAAGTTGCATCAACATGGATGATGCACGAGACTTACCCCAAAGTCATATGCAAAGACTAATACAAAATAGATACTAGGGCTATCATATCAAGAGAATGATACAAGCGGTTATGAAGACGGTTACATCACAAAGGGCTACAAAGGTCATCATATTCAAAGATTATCACGTTCAACCACCACAAAGGCAATCCTATATGATGGCTACAAAGGCTATCATGTCTATTTTTTGCAAAAGTTGTTATTTCCTGAGAAAGGGACTTGAAAGGATGGACCCTTCTTGAGGAATCAACATATGTAGAAATGAGGTACATAAGCTATCTCTCCTTATCAAACTACTTTACTACTAACAATCTGGTTTAAAGATATTGCCGAGAGCATCAAACAGGGTGAAAATCTCAAACCAGAACCATAGGTGAAAATCACGCCCAAAAAGGACAACGCACAATACGGAATTCAGAAATGATCCAAGAATGAGGTATGACAAAGAAACTATCTCTTCAAATGAAATTATGTTATCGCTAACAATCTTGTTTTGAGATGTTGTCGAGAGCATCCGAGAGGATGAAATTTTCAAAACCAAAACCACAGGTATGGACTATGCCAAAAAGGACGCAATATAACATGGAACTTTTTCTTAGCAGCAAACTAGGACATAGTTCGAAGAGGAATACCAAACTCTTCGGACGCAAGATGAGGAATAACTCCAACCACCATCAAACCACACCCCTATCAGAAGGCATATAGGTATTTTCTTGCTTTTTTTTGTCTCAGTTTCACATCTAGTGTAATTTCTAAACTCACACTGGAAGCAATACCCTTTTCTTTCAAGTCCGGGTGACAAACACCTAGAGTTTTGGAAATTATGTCCAGGTAAATTCTTACTTATGGGTGTGAAGCGTGCCACATTAATAATTGAGAGGTTACAAGACTCTTTTCTATATCTTAATTCATTTGTCACTCATCCCGAGCCAAATGTTATCTTAAAATAAAAATTTCCTTTTCAACCGATCAAGTTAAACTACAAGCAGTCTGATTCCCAGAGTCTCGGGATATATAGGTGGACTCTATGTTGAAAACTCAGCTGCATTCCAAACTCCCCCCCTCCCTCGTCCTCTTATTTTCAAACTTTCTGGTCTCTCCATAATTTGAAACCGGGATAACTTCGAATTCTTTAAAAATCGTGCATAAAATCAAGCATCTTGAACTAAAAGTGTCTTGAATTCTCCTGTAACCTGAGATATGTAGAAAACCCGACACTGGGGTCCGACCATGATTCCTTTAAATTCATGCTAAAACTAATAATTTTCGAGAATGAATTTGTGGTCCGACAAAATTGGGAACATCAATTCCCTTTGCCCAAGGTTCCTTGCACTCACCCTACCCAAAGAGAGGACAGTTGTTGACACGTAAATTTTTCTCTCCACGACCCTAATTAATTTAGAGCTTCTATTATTTTTAAACATCTTTGAAATAAGTATTTTTATAAGATGAAATGATTTTCAAAATAAATTTGAAGTAATTTAGTAAATTTAGGTGAAATATGTTTACTCTATATAAGAGTATAAATTTTACTTAAAGAAATATTTCAAAATTTATTTTAAATGGATTTAAAATCAAGAAATAATTGTATGATTAATTCTCTGATTTTGAACGGGTTAGTTATGTTTTATAAAATAATTATTCTTAATTATTAAAGCAAGAATCTCATTTTATTAATTAAGGATTTAATTCGTTTCATTTCAATTTTGGCCTAAATTCTCTAATGTAATCGATATGGTCGTATGTTAAACCAATTTGGTTGGCATTTTTATTAAATCCGAATACATTTGCAAAGCAATCTGGCCAATTTCTAAATTTCAAATCCTTAATCTAGTTTTTTCCTGTCCATTTCAGTTCCCATAGCCCAAATCAATAACATCCCAGTCCAATGTTTTTCCACTTGACCTGGCCTAATGCCCTTATACATCCCTCATCAGCCTTCACACATACATAAACCAATTATATTCGCCCTCATAAACACATCACGCTCTGCCACGATCCTAAAAACCCCCAAGAAAGAACATGACCAGTACAAATAACACGCCAAATACAACCCCTATACTTCTTCTTCTTCTTCATTTGACAACAAACCAAATGTTTCCAATGATACAAATAAAGAGCAGCAACAAAAACTCCTAAACGCAGTGAATACAACTCCAAAAGACCTTAAAATCATGTGATTCCATCATCCTACATATATAATCCTTCCGTCGCTGTCAATTATCAAAGCTGGCAAGAAACAGAATGTTCTAGAATGCCCTAGGTGGCACCCCAATGGGAAAATTCCCTTTCATTTATGGAAATTTGAACTAGGGTGAGTTGTATCCTTATCCTCATTTTGAATTTCGAATTGTGGCAAATGATTTCCAGCTTTTCCCATTCATTTTTCCCCCAAATTTCACTAGAAAATCTCCTATATAAACCCCTCTCTTCCTAAAGAGTAAGTAGCTAGCTTTTGGGGAAAGTTAGGGATTCTGGAGGAGCATTCCTCTATTCTCACGTATCCAAGAGTTTTAGAGTGAAAAACACCCAAAAATCCCATTTTCAAATGATTTGGAATCTAATTTCGATCAGATAAATATAAACTCCGGTGGTGGAAATCTCTCTTACGAAGCTTGTTGATCCCACTCGCTGCCCAGAAACAACCTCTTGCTAATCAAGTGGACTGATCCAAGAAGAGAAAAATGTTATGTGGCCTAAGTGCTACAAAAAAATGAAAGGGAAGCTAACATACAAGTTGAAGATTGAGAGGATTAGAAATGGGATTAACCCAATTTTGGTAGTCCAAAATGGATAATTTGTAGGGGTTTGGGCCTAAGTACCTAAAGCCAACTTCTCCTTTCTTTTAGTTTAGCTTTACTTGTATAATTTGGACTTTTCTAAATACTAACTCTTTTAAACTTTGTTAATTCCCTTTCGGAGTACCATATTTAGTTTACAAACTAGTTATCATGTTTTAACTCGTTTAATCATGTTTTGGAACTTTGTTCAAATTTTCAAAGAAATTATCACCAAGTTTTACTTGTAAAGTTCATTCAAAATATCACCTATCTTTTTTCCATAAAAATGGCTCTTCCTTTACTTGATAAATTCCCATGTTTTCATAAGTTGATCAAAAAAAAAAGTTGAAAAAATAACTGGATAACCGCGTGTTAGCGGACACTTTTAGTGCCTTAAAAACCTTCTAAAAGTGTTAATATGAACTTCTTACCCGAATTTCTTAAATTCAAAAGATTTTTATATGTTTTAAATCTTTCGAATATTTTCAATGTTTTTCTTGAATTTTCCTAAAAATTAAGTGTCGACTCTATTTAAATTGAATGTGAAAATTTTCATAAGTTTTTCAATCCAATTCAAGTCAAAACTATTTCAAAATACAAGTTTTTTCTTTTCAAAAAGAGGTGAAAATGTGATAAAACAGTACATACGTATCATGTTGTAATCCAATACTTATTCAACAAGAAGGATGCCAAACCAAGACTTATTCGGTGGATTTTGTTGCTCCAAGAGTTTGATTTAGAGATTAGAGATTGAAGGGGCACAGAGAACCAAGTAGAAGATCATTTGTCCAGAAGATTGGTCACATGTGCCTAATGAAGGACAAATCAAAGAGGAGTTTCTTGATGAACAACTCCTAGCCCTAAGTGTCACCGAGCTACCGTGATATGCAGATATTGTCAACTTATTAATAAGTGGAGTGTACCCACCTGAAGCCAATAGTCAGAAGAAGAAGAAGAAGCTATGCCATGACTCTCGATTCTACATATGGGAGAAGCCCTACTTGATTAAACAAGGGCAGGATCAAATAATTCGAAGATGCATTCCAGAAAACCAAGTAAGGAAGATCCTAGAATTTTGTCATTCTTTCCCTTATGGTATTACAGTCAGGCTTTTATTGGCCTAGTTTTTTTAAGGATGCGACAACATTTGTCAAAGGATGTGATTAGTGTCAGAGGACTGGAGCTATTTCTAGAAGAAATGAGATACCCTTGCAAAACATTCTGGAGGTGGAAATATTCGATGTATGGGGGATTGACTTCATGGGACCTTTCCCACCTTCCTTTGGAAATAAGTACATACTTGTTGCGGTGGATTATGTATCAAAGTGGGTAGAAGCTATAGCTCTTCCCACTAATGATGCAAAAGTGGTAGTAAAGTTTGTCAAGAAAAATATATTCACACGGTTCGGTACTTCACGGGTAATGATCAGTGATGGTGGAACTCATTTCACGAGTAACTAGTTCAGAAAACTATTTGATAGGTATGGGCTGCGTCACAAAGTAGCTACTACTTTTCATCCCCAAACGAGTGGACAGGTTGAGGTCTCGAATCGGGAAGTGAAATAAATCCTCCATAAGACAGTGAATGTGCAAAGGAAGGATTAGGCTGAGAAGCTTGATGATGCAATATGGGCCTATTAAACTGCATATAAAATGCCCATTGGAGCTTCTCCTTATCGGCTTGTATATGGTAAGGCTTGTTATTTACCGGTACAGTTGGAACACAAAGCCTATTTTGCTATAAAGAAGTTGAATGTTGATGAGGAACAAGCCGAACAGAAGAGACCGTTGCAACTTAACGAACTTGATGAGTTTAGGTTGCAAGAATTTGAGAATGCCAAGATCTACAAGGAGAAGACCAAATGGTGGCACGATAAACACATCCTTCCTCGCTCTTTTGGACCTGGGCAGAGAGTCCTACTGTTCAATTCGAGAGTTAAACTTTTCCCTAGGAAGCTTAAGTCCAAATGGTCTGGACCATTCAAGGTAGTGAAAATGGCACCGCATGGAACAGTTGAGCTGTGGAGGGCCGATAAATCAGGTACGTTCTTGGTTAATAGGAAAAGAGTGAAGCACTATTGGGTTGAGCATGTGGGCAGGGAGAAAACCTCAATCAACTTGTTGTATGAGTAATTTTTGAGGTGCGTCATGCCACGATGTTAAATCAGACGCTGCGTGGGAAGAAACCCACGAATGTATTGTAATAGTGTAGGACAAAACAACAAAAATACAAAAAGAAATGTCGTGCCACGACCAAAACTAAGGCGCTAGGTGGGAGGCAACCCACTATTTTCTAATGATATTGTTGTTTTGCAGGGAAATAAAGGGGTAATACATGTCACAGACAACATTTGGTGGAGGTAAGTAATGAAAAATACTACTTTGGGGGCTTGGTGCACTCATGGAGTGCTGCCCCAAGGCCGAAAGTGTCATGACCTGATTCTCGGTCATGATTGCACCTACACCCCTAGTAGGCGAACCAATCCCCGTAGACCAGAACAATTAGTAATGGGCTACTATCTAGCAAGAAAGCAGAAGAATAGAAAGAAAAGGCAGAAGCAAGGGCGATAAGTAAAGAAAGTGAACAACATGAGTATATATATAACGTACGGAAGATAAACAAAACCCCAAAACCTGGTATCATAGTATAGAGCCGAAACTACATCAACAGAGTACAAACGGATCCAAAATAATATATACAAATGTCTCCAAGTAGTAAGATATAACATGATACAAAAGATAAAAAAATCTATGCTCCAGTCGCCAAGAGCTCACCCTCAGTCTGCGACAGTCCAAAGCCTCCTCGCACGAGTCTCCATGAGCTAACGGTAATGGCCCACACTAGGATATGCACCAGAAGATGCATAGTGTAGTATGAGCACCCAATGCAAAGCAAAAGGTACCCAGTAGGTATCATAGGCCGACTGGGCACATATAAGATAAAAGAGCAGTAATAAATAGAATAGAAACAAATATTGACAAAAATTAACGAATAAGTACATGGAATCTAGCACGGAAGGAGTACAAGATGCAACAACATACAAGGCTAGCTACTAGAATATATATCACAGGAAAATGTGAAGGAATGAAATGATGCACCTGGGATCCTTGCAGTAGCAATATATATAGAAGTTTTGATAAAAATTGGCGGTATACCGGCAACCTCAAGTAAAAAGGGAAGGAGGAAAGCAGAAAAATGATACCATGCTTGAACACAGGAATAATAACCAAACCAAGCTACATAATACTAGTCTTAATATCTAGGTACAATAAGGAATCAACTTAAGGAATCAATCTCGATAATGCAATAATAATTCTACCTACAGTCCCAACGGGCGCCCATACACCCGAGGAACACAAATAAGTGTAGACAAACCCTTTGGCATCCCATACTACCAAAGCGTACACTCAACAAACAAAAAAAAAGATGGAACCTCACAAAAATGAATGGTATGATCCATGATGAAACCTAGGTGGAATAGTAACCCTTTATGTACCTCCTCCGGCACCTATGGGGCCCAGTAGATAGACTCAATAGAAGGACACTGCCCGTATACCTCCACTCCACCGTATACACTTTCTCTGGCACACGAAGCCCAAACCCCTTATTCAAGATCAACAAGGTCCATGGAGGTCCTCCACCACATATTAAATCTCAATATCATCGTTCAGAGTGGGTCCGGATCCAAGATAGTATCCAAAATCTCTAATATGTATGCCCAGACTCTATCCAGGTCTAAAAAAGTGAAATAAGTCTCAACAACCCCATCAAGGGTGCCCGGACATGACCGGGTCTAAAATAGTAGTAAAACAAGTCCATTGTTTGGCCTCGCGGAGTCTAATATCAATTCTAATCAATGGTAAGACATGTATAGCACTCTGGCCTCACCGAGTCTAGTAGTAATCTGGAAACAGTGATAAAAACAATATTTTAACTCTCTTACCCCAAGAAGATCCACGTAAGTTAGTACAAAACCAGTTTAAACTAATTTTAGCCAAAATGGACCCCTAGGTCCATGCAAGGCCTAGAAAACCAATAAGAGTGGCACGAAGCCAAAATCGTAGCAAAAGATGCAAAAAATCCCTTTATATATATAAAGATGACATGCTCAGGCACAACCAATAGCCCAGCGGCTAACAATCAACCTATCGGCCCTACACAGCTCCAATCGCTCTCCAACACAGATAAGCAGCCTAAAATCACGATATCAATGTCTGGGACTCACGTACATTCCCATATAACCCACCATCTATGTTCCAGAGTTAATACAATTTTAGACAGGACCACAATGGTAATATTATCGACTATAACAAATACTACAAACAACAGAGGAAGAACACGAGTCGAACATGAAGAAACAGTCAATGTCTATGGTACCAAGCTAATAAATCCATCCCAAGAATACCAATTAGTACAATTTTATCCTACATATGCAAAGTCTAGAGGAGTTTAAACCCTAACCTACCTGTCATCCGACGATAAGCTGTTGGAACGAAGATGTCCAAGCCCAAACTACTTCGAGAAGCTACAAACAGAAATAAAACAATCAATAACATAAACTACATGTCAACACGAGACTAATGATACCCATATCCTATAATAATGGCCGAGCCAAAATTCAGGTCAAAAGCGGGCCTGAAGGTCCCATAACCCAAAATCAAAAATGGAAAGAAGCACGACGATTATAATAATACTAAGGAGGTATGCTCCAAAATTGAGCAAATTTGGCAGAGGGAAAGGCACCAAAACAGCCTGCTCAAGTAGGAGTTAAAGGATGGAATTTTAATAATGAAATTCAGAAATTGAGCAAGAAAAACTTAAAACAACGAGAGAAAATACGCTAAGGAAGTGAATTTAACGAACCCTTGAACATGCAATCACAAGAAGGAAGCTTCTACAAAGGATTTCCAAGCTTTAAGAATTAATCAACAATGGAGGTTTTTCAACAATGGAGGAAAACAACTTGGTAAAGAAAGGGGGCTTACCATATAATCAAGGGTGTAATATTTCTTGATGAAAAATTTGATTCTCCAAGAAATGAACTGAAAGGAGTACTTTGGTATAGAGAAATTTTACTTTGGAGTTGGAAACAATTGAGAAATAAGGCTGGAAGAATGAATGGACAAGAATTATAAAGCTGCTGGCCTTAGCCTATGCGAATGCGGCCAAGGCGTCGCTTAGGTGAAAGCCAAATAGAGGGGCGGGCTGCCATGGCCTACGCGTATGCAGCCAAGGCATCGCCTAGGTGATGGCCGTGAAAATGGTGCGCGGAACTTGCCCTGTGCATTGATGGCTAAGCCACGCGTAGGCAAAGGCCAACCGATGGGCGACATGGACTTTCCCTTTGCGTAGGTGGCCAAGCCACGCGTAGGCGAAGGCCAAGTTGTTGCCTTGACAGCAAGAGCTGCCAACAACAAAGTCTCAACAAGACTTTTCTCTGATGGACCCTCAAAAGCACAAACGGGGTCCCGCGAACACAAACAAGCAGAGCTATTAGACTAGAAATGATATTCCAGACTCAACAGAATCGACAAAAATCCCAAAATAGGTCAAAAAAACAAAAAGTGGGGCCCATGCCCGAGGACCAACTTTAGGCCAAACATTCCAAAGCAGAACCCCATGGCCTAAAACGAGTCTGGAAGCCTCGGGAACCAAACTAAATGTCCCTCTAGCCCAAAGTTGATATTCCAAAGCTAAAAACACTGTCAGAATTTCCATTCAAGGCCGTCTTCTCCGAATGTTTACCAAAGTCAAACTTTCAAGTTCAACTTGGATAGAAACACAAAAACCAAGACAAAACTAAACCAAAAGCTCCCAGACCCAGGCCAAGGGTCTATCTAAACCAAAATCCATGCTTCAAAGCTAATAGAACTGTCAAAATTTGATTCTGAGTGCGTTTACCAAGAACATTGACCGAAGTCAATGAATTTCTAAGTTTAAGCTCTAAAATAGGGAAACAACCATAATGACCAGATGAACAGCCAGGGCATCGAACCACCGGTCCAGCAAGCCATAAATAACTTGGGGACGCTACAGGAAGGCTCTAACTATACAAAATGGGACAAACTCAAAAATGACTGAAAGGGTCATTACATCATCCACTACTAAAATGGACTTTTCTCCTCGAAAGTCAAGAAGAAGGAGTACCTGAAGGCTCAAACAATTGCGGATACTGATCTTACATATCTCTCTTGGTCTCCCTAGTAGCCTCCTTGACTGGACGGTGCCTCCACTAAACTTTCACAACAAGGATCTCCCTAGATCTCAACCTCCTCATATCTCTAGCCAAAATAGCAACCGGCTCCTCAACAAAAGCCAACCTCTCATCTAATTGACTGAATCCCACTATAACACATGAGACTCATCTGGAACATATCACCATAACATCGATACATGGAAAATAGGATGCATAGCTGGAAACATCAGAGAAAAAGCTAACTGATAGGCAACACTACCAACCCTCTGAAGAATCTCAAACGGCTTAATGTACCTGGGGCTAAGCTTGCCCCCTAGACCAAATCTCATCACGCCCTTCATGGGTGATACACAGAGGAATACTAAATCACCAACACCTACTCTAAGCTGCTTGAAGTCAATCCTAAATCACTCGGACTCGGTCTAAGGAATTTAAAAGTAAATCTATACTCTGTGGCTTAGACTCCAAACTATCAAACCAACCAATCGGCGATCTGCAATGCCAATGCTAGAATGGAAGTTATTATTATACACAAACTTAGTCAAAGGCACAAACTGATCCCAAGAACCTCCAAAGTCAAGAACACAGGCCCAAAGCATGTCCTCCAGGACCTGAATAGTCCTCTCGGACTGGCCATCTGTATGATGGTGGAATACAGTACTAAGTTGAACCTCTGTACCCAAATCCCACTGAATAGATCTCCAGAACTGAGATGTGAACTGAGTGTCGTGGTTTGAGATGATAGAAGTTGGTACCCCGTGCAACTGAAAAACCTCATGAAGGTAAAATATGAGCTAACCTCTCTGTACATAAGTAGTCTGAACTGGCAAGAAGTGCGCTGACTTAGTCAGCCGATCCACAATCACCCAAATAGAGTCAAAACCCCTAGAAGTATGAGGCAATCCGACTATGAAATCCATAGTGATCCCTTCCCACTTCCACTCAGGAATGGGAAGTCGCTGCATCAATCCACCCAGTCTCAAGTGCTCGAACTTCACCTGCTGACAGTTTAAGCACCGAGATACAAACTCTGCTATATCCCACTTCATACCACTCCACTAGTAAAGATATCTCAAGTCTCTGTACATCTTGGATGCGCTAGGATGGATAGAATATCTAGAACAATGTACCTCCCAAAGAATCAACTTAATCAAATCCCCAACTCTCAGAATATAAAGACGACTGTCAAATCTCAGAATATTATCAAAACACAAAGTAGCCCGGTTTGGGGGCCTCACCCCAAACCACCTGATCAGGAAGGTCACATAATCTCTTATCCTCAAACCGTCCATTCTGAATCTCATCAACTAGAGTAGAACGAACCTCAATACTGGCAAGAACCCTGCTAGGATCCGACTAGTCAAGCCTAACCAAATGGTTACCCAAGGACTGGATCTCCAAGGCCAATGGCCGCTCTGAAACTAAAATAAAGGTAGGCTACCCATACTTACCACCTTCCAATTCAAGGCATCCGCTACCACATTTGCCTTGCTTGGATGATATAGAATGGTTAAATCATAGTCCTTTAATAGCTCAATCCATCTCCTCTGCCTCGAGTTTAGCTCTCACTGACTCATGATGTACTGAAGACTTCGATGATCGGTGAATATCTCATAATAAACTCCATATAAGTAGTGCCTCCAGATCTTGAGTGCAAAAACTACCGCCGTCAACTCCAAGTCATGAGTGGGGTAGTTACACTCGTAAATCTTTAGTTGCCTCGATGAATATGCAATCACACGACCCTGTTGCATCAACACACAACCAAGATCAACCCCAGAAGCATCACAATACATGAAGAAACTCTGACACCCTCAACTGGAAAAGTCAACACAGGAGCTGATGTCAACAAGTCCTTAAGCCTCTAAAAACTATCCTCGCTCTGATTTGACCACTGAAATGGAACATCCTTCCTAGTCAGCATAGTCAAAGGTGCTGCTATGGAAGAAAATCCCTCAACAAACCATCGATAGTACGCTGCTAACCTAACAAAGTTGTGAACCTCGATAGGAGTAGAAGGTCTAGGCCTATCACGAATAGATATAATCTTACCTGGGTCTACTCTAATCCCATCCTTAGACACCACGTGTCCTAGGAATGCAACTGACTCAAGCCAAAACTCACACTTTAAGAACTTGGCATAAAGCCGATGATCTCTCAATGTCTGGAGTATAATCCTCAAATATTGATCATGCTCATCCCACTCCATGCATATATCAAGATGTCGTCTATGAAAAATAGCACAAACGAGTCCAAATACGGGACAATAACCTTGTGCATTAGATCCATAAAGGTTGCAGGGGCATTAGTCAACCAAAAAGACATCACCAGGAACTCATAGTGGACATAACTTGTCTTGAATGCTGTCTTAGGGATGTCCTCCGCCCTAATAATCCTCAACTTGTGGTAGCCTGGCCTCAAATCTATCTTCAAAAACATGGCTGAATCCTAAAATTGATCAAACAAATCCTCTATGCATGAAATCAGATACCTATTCTTCATAGTCACCTTATTCAGCTGGTAATAATCAATACACAGTCTCATCACCTATCCTTCTTCATTAAAAATAGAATAGGAGCACCACAAGAAGACATACTCGACCTAATAAAACCCTTAGCTTACAAGTCCTGGAGCTTCTCCTTAAGCTCTCTCAACTCAGCTGGAGCCATACAGTAGGGAGAAATGGAAATGGGCATGGTGCCTAACTCTAACTCAATGGAAAAGTTTATATCTCTCTCAGGTGAAAGGTCTGGAAGGTCGGTAAGGAACATATCTAGGAAGTCTCTAACCATATGAACTGACTCAGGGGAAGAAGGGTCAGAACTAGTATCTCGGACATATACTAGATAAGACAAACACCCATGGGAAATCAACTTCCTAGCTTCAAGACAGGAGATGATCCCAGATGGTGCGCAGATAACAGAACCCTGCCACCCAATTGGGGATACACCGGGTATGGCTATGGTAAAGGTCTTGGCATAGCAATCCAAAATACCACGATGAGGGGATAACCAGTCCATGCCTAGAATCACATAAAAATCTAACATATCAAGGATCATCAAGTCACCTCAAGTCTCAAAATCACCCACAAAAATCATACAAGACCTCACAATTCGATCAGCTACTAAAGAATCTCCTACTTGGGTCGAAACAGATATAGGCACAGAAAAGGGCTCGCTAGTAAAACCTAAACAAGGCAAATAGTAGGTAGAAATATACGAACAAATAGATCCAGGATCAAATAAAGCATAAGCGGGTCGATGGCATACAAAAATCATACTTGTAATCACAGTATCTGAGGACTCTGCCTCTGATCTCCCAAGGACCGCATAGAATGGATGACCACCACCACCTGACCGACTGTCATCCCTACCACCTATCCTACCCCGTGGTCTACCACCTCTACCCTAAATACCACCTCCTCGATCTGGTGGCTACACTAAATAAATAGGTTGATCGACTGGCTAAACTGTACCCCCCTGGGGGAAATCTCTACCATATGATTGATAACACCACAATCATAACAATGCCCTAAGGCCTAAACTAGCGAGATGAACTAGTAAAAGCTATATGTCAACCATGACCTGATTCCCCAGAAGCTGCACCTCTTGACGACTGACCACTATAGCCTTGTTGGCTACCCTGAACCTGCTCAAATTGAGACCCACCTGATGACTGAAGTGAAGCCTGAACCGATTGAGTAGACTGACCCTGGTGATGCTGCGGCTGATAACCTCAGCCCCACTGGCCTGAATCTTTACCACCCTGTTATGAACAACTGTAGCTACCCTAGTGTCAAGGCTTCTTATCTCTGGCCCTGGAATCATAATGATGCAAATCCTCTACAGTACGTGCATAGTCTTTAATAGCCTGAAATGATCGACCATTAGCAACCAATATCTCAGCTAGCTCTTTAAACTCTAATCGCAACCCCCAAACAAACCTACGGAGTTTGTCACACTCGGTAGGCATAATCGTGGACCCAAATAGAGCAAGTTGGTGGAAACAGGTCTCATACTCTGATACGATCATAGAATCCTGCATAAGTCAAGTGAACTACTTCCTACAATGCTCCATATCGATCTGTGTCAAGAATATGGTCATGAAGGCCTCATAAAACTCAAACCGAGTCAACATAGGTGACAAATATGGCCTGCAAGCAACCCGCTCCCTCCACCACAACTTAAATGGGCCCTCCAACTGATACAAAGTATATCCAACACCACGAGTCTCCAGTAAACCCAAATAATGAAACATCTCCTCACAAGTCGTCATGTGGATCCTGACCAGAAGTACTAGAAAACCTCGGAGGTGGCAATCTCAAAAACCTACCCAATGCCTTCTGCTCCATCCCTATCATAGATGGGCGAGAAGCAAGAGGCTTTGCAACTAATGGTACAGGAATAACCTCGGCATGAGGAGCCTGTTGCATCCCGATCACACACATAAGTGTACGTGGTCATACAAGTAATACAGTAGCTCTTGCAAGTTGAATATCGATCCCATAGGGACTTGTGCTTAGAAAATAATCTAATCTTAATTAATACTATTAACGTTAAACAAATATGATTTGTAACCAAGAGTTGAACTTTGTTTTTTAACTAAAGACAAGAATTAACGACGATGTGAAACTTTGGATTGTATATAATATATGGAGAACTCCAGGGTTGAGGCATTCACTATACATTCATTCTTAACTATGGTTTATAGCCTGTGTTGATATTTATCATGATCATTGGTTTACGGGGTTGATATTATAACCCGGGAATAATCATCCTCTAAGTCACCTATCCAAATTAATCTCACAAATACATCATTGAGCGGGGAAGTGAGTCTTTAACTTGATTGCATTCATCTATCTTTCAATTTTATTATACAAGCGGGGCGTTTAGGTATATCTCTATCCTAACTGCAAATCATACTTCACAATTGTTAACTCGCAATAAAAGATATGATCCACACCTCCTACGTTCTTTATTCCATATATTAACTCCTATGGTAAATTTGTTTTGATACTAAGGTGTATCCTAAAGTTCATGATGCTTTAGAATAGTTAAACTAAGAACATAAGAACAATAACAAGACATGATAAACAATACACCAACTAAATATCCATAATCAAGAAATCATGTTGTAGCCTCAACCCTAGAAAGAGGGTGTTTAGCCAGTCATAGTCATACAACAAGTCTCAATATATGAGTTCATAAAGTATAACTACAAGAAATAAAATTTAAATAACAAAGAACCCTAGTTTGAGCTCCTTGATGTCTCCTTTGCTCTCAAATTCGTGTGTTCTTCCAAAGATGTGTGTAGATGTGGCTAAGTACTCCTTATATAGTATTTTAGGTCATACATAGTCTTTCCCATAAGAATATTATGAATTTACAACCTTGCCCCTAACTTAAACCAAGTTAAAACCCGATGGGAACAACTAGCCTGACAACCTGGCCATCGCGGAGCCTAAGCTCCGTGTCACACTGCCTATAGAGGAGTATAAGCTCTGTGTCATGCCCTCATCGTCCCTGGCCACTAGTTTTTAGCCATTTTCTAGTGGATTACCCCCGTTCCAGGCCCATAAAATGGGGCTTAGCCTTCATGGTACGGAGTTTGTTTCTTGGCTGTCCATTTTCGCTTCCACGAACTCTTTCCACCTTGTTTTATGTTCCAATGGATTGTAGCTTGTTCGTAGGCATCAATTAGCTTCCATAGCTCCTCTAAAGGTCTCCTACATAAGATCACAACACACTTAAGTCCATATAACACAATAAATCTCATCAAAGTACCCTAGAATAAGCATAGCTCAAGCTAGCAACACTAATTTCCTCGTTTAAACTCTATTTGATCGTTTTGCTTCATTACTTGTTCCAAATGCACCCTAAACAGTATAGACATGTATGTTATCCACAAATTACAACCTTTACACACAACATACCTCAATAGTACATCAAGTTATCCTCAAAACTAAGCTAAACACACATAAATAAGGACACTTAGGTGTATAAATACGCATAAGATCACTACCCCACACTTAAATCCTTGTTCATCCTCGAACAACTCTCTACACTATTCACAATCAAGGAAGACTCAAACATCTCTATTAAAACTAAGACACTCAAGCTAGAACTACAACGATCACATGTATAGCAAGTTTTACATTTGGCATGCCATAACAACTAGAATCACATGAATAAGACTACAAGACTCCCTAGCCTCAAGAATTGACTCTAATCAGTTGGCACACTCATGCACATTACTCAACAAAGAAATCATATAAGCCACCTAAATATTATCAAACATGCGCCCTCACCACAAGAAATTTACCCATATTCACTCACACTTATCACACAAATAAGTGTAAGAATCAAATTTTGTTCACTCTCACAAAGAATCACATGTCACATAAGATGAACCATAGTCTTGCCCTTAGTGTAGTACTCCACTAATGTCAGAATGTCAAAGCTCAAGATCAAGTAGGACTTTAAGGGTTGTAATGTCGGCTAAGGGATGGGTAGGAACTATTTGGTCAAAAATAGTGACTATTTTCCCTAAGCGCTTTAATACACCACATTGTATGTTAAACTCATCTCCAACCAGCCTATTTTATACTTCTATTATCTTCCCAAATCTCTTTTTTTTCCCAATCTCTTTAGTCTAGATTACACATCTTTAGTCAGGAGTATTTGCTATCAACACATGAATCACTTCTTTTGATCAATTTATCTTTTTCAGTTCATTACTCCCTACCAATAACATATAAACTTTTCAACACACCAAAATCTATTTCCTTGGGGCTCCACTACTTTTTCTTTCTCAATTTCATACTCTTTAAAATCTTAATTTGTCAACTAAAGCGCTTCGGAGTTTTGGATCAAATTGCAGGCAATTGAAAAAATGGAATAAGCTATACATGAGGCTACTAAAGAATAGGCTAAAGGCTCAACGGGGATAGCTAAGGTTATGCACAAGGATAGATAAAGAGGGTATAAAACATGGCTATCAAAGAAATACCTATATCATATCCTAAACTCGGCCTTCTTTATTTTGCTTTGCAAACATACGAGGCAAGTTCTAGAAACCAAAATGAAATCATGGAATAACAAAATCCTCACTCACACATGGCACATGCTCAAATCAAGTAGGCTACCTATGAATTCTCAACCAAGCAATCACAGGAATTCACATTTAAGCCAACATCAGATAAGAGTCAAATAAAAGAGCCTTAGGTGTCTCACAGTAGTCATTCAATGTTTCAAATCATGCCATAGAATTCAACACCAACTTGCAACAAGTATTCATGTGTAGCACCTAGAAATAACAACTCTAATTACTCCTAAAAACAAAAAAAATAAATTCACTCCTAAAAATCAAAAAGGGATACTGGGTTCAAAGGGCTTCCCCCTGAAAATGAACCGAAAAGAAAACTGAGGGGTGGGTGAAGTGTGCTTCTACTAAATAGACCAAATAGAAAATAAACCAACAAAGATAAAATGCTGAATATATTTTTTTCAATTTAATCAACAACTTGCAAATAAATAAAAATAGACACCCTACAATGCACTTCACCCAAAACAAATCAGAAGATTCCCACCCCACAATTAAAACCATACTTTGTCCGCAAAGTATACATTAAACACAAAGTTAGAAATACTTCCTGAGGCCTCTAGGCCTAGCTAGTAGCATTATGTCCATCAACGAGGTTTGAAGGACCCCACACTTAGTGTGTTCCATGCTCCTTAGCTAAGATCTCAGGTACTCAAACATCCCTTCAACCTTTTTACACAACACAAAAACAAAACCAAAAGTTATACTAAAGAAGAACTAAAAAGAATAAAAATACTACCTTAACTTGGGTGGCCACCCAAGCAGCGCCTGATTTACCATCGCGGCACAATCCAGATCACAACTCTCAATTCCATTCTCTTATCCTCTTCCTCCTGCTTGAGGCCCATCATCTTCTTCTTTTCATGCCTCTTGGTGCTCATGCTCAAGGTCTGGGGCCTTTCTTGCATTCACCTTCTTAGCATCTCATTCAGGTCCTTTAGGTTCATGCTCTTGTGGAAATTTGGGCAGCTTAATGAGAGAGCTCGATGAGGTAATCAGAGGTACGCTCTTCTCCAACCCACACTCATCCACTTCCATAGCTGTGATCATGCATAAATCCTTGTAGTATGAGGGTATGTTGAGTGTTTTGTACACTCTGAAGGTCACCTTTTCATTATTCAGTCTCATCTTGAGCGTGCCCGCTGGTAGCCAAGAATGGACATCCCAATATGATTGGTACCCTTTCATCTCCTTCTCAATCAAGAACAATAAAGTCAGCAGGAATAATGAACTTACCAACCTTGATTAGAACATCCTCTATGATTCCTTTGGGGACCACTCTAGTTCTGTCTGCCATCTGCAACACAACTAAGGAAGACCTTGGATTCCCAAACCCAAGAGTTTTAGATAATGATAAGGGCATCAAATTGATACTTTCCCCCAAATCACTCAAGGCCTGGACCACATCACTTTTATCGATTTGTACGGAGAGAGTGAAACTCCCAAGGTCCATAAGCTTTTTTAGAATCTTGCTCATGACCAGAGAACTGCACTCTTCAGTAAGTGTCACAGTCTCAATGTCTGCCAACTTACGCTTTTTCTCCACTACATCTTTCAAGTATTTTTCATACTTAGTCATTCCCTTTTTGCTAGCTTGTTTCAACTCAGCCTGCTTCTCTGTCTGCTTGGAAGTGATCAACTCTTCTTACACCTCGTGATTTTTCTTTGGGGGTGCATCAATCAAATCTCTACCACTCCTCAAAGTAATTTCCATCACTCACTTTGGATATTCTGTATCACTAGGAAAACCTCCTTGAGGTCTTGTATTCTGTGCCTGAGCTAGCTGTCCTATTTGCACTTCTAATGTTTTTCTGGCTAATTGCTGATTTTTATGTCAGCAGTAATCTTTGCTTGCTCCAAAGCAAGCTGTTCTTGATTAGGCATGATCTTCTTCATTATGTCCTCAATATTGTTGGCCTAAGTGTTATTCTACGTAGCTAGCTGTTGTTGAGCCTGATTACTGCCCCCAAGAGTAGTTGGGCTGACCCTGCCAATTTTGGTTGTAGGCATTCCCATAGTTTAGATTTCCTTTCTATGCATTCCCTACAATGTTTACCGACTCCATATTCGCTCCATATAAGTATACTGAATGACAACTCAAACCGCAAGTTTTGCACCAAGTCTAAACCTGCTGCACTGCCTTAACTTGATCCTGAGGTTGAGTCGTACTCAACTTATTGAACTGAGCCATCATTTGAGTCTGAAAATTGGCCAATTGTGCTGCTAAAGCGGTGACACTATACAACTCAATCATACCTGCAACCTTCTTCACCATATTTCTGGACATGTCACCATTCCATACTGGATTCCCTTGTGCAATACGGTTTAGGAGAGTATATAGCTCATCATATGTCTTCTCCAAAGCTTGACCACCTGCCGCTGAATCTAGCAAAATTTTTGTGTTATGGTCAAGACTTTCTACAAAGGTGTGAGCTAATATCTCATTAGTCTGTTGGTGATGTGGGTAATCCCTTAGAAGAGACTTGAAAATCTATCCCATGCGTGATATAGATTCTCGTCTGGTTTCTTCTTGAAGCTTAGAATCTCACTCCTCAACTTTGTAGTTTTGCCTGATGGGAAGAATCAGATGAGGAACTTCTTTGCTAAATCATCCCATGTTGTGATTGAATTTGAAGGTTATTCCTTCAACCATTTCTTCGATTCTCCCAGTAGTGAGAATGGAAAAAGCGTGAGCCTAACGTAGTCTGTGAAGACTCCCTCGAGGATGAAATTGTCACTAATCTCCAGAAAGTTCTGTAGATGAACCTATGGATCCTCATGTGACAAGCTTGTAAATTGCCCGCTTGTGTGCAACAATTGCACCATATTTTGCTTCAGTTCAAATCTGCCTCGTGGGACTGGCTTCTGAATGCAGGAGGTCACATTAGTTGCGAGTAGTATTGCCACTTCGCGCACTGCCCTACGAGATGGTGGTGGTTCCTACGGCATAACTGCAGAAATGGCCTCAGCCAGTTGAACTTGCAAATTTCTCTGGCTTGTAGCTTGTTCGTAGGCATCAATTAGCTTCCATAGCTCCTCCAAATGTCTTCTACAACAACTTACAACACACCTAAGTCCATATAACACAATAAATCTCATCAAAGTACCCTAGACAAAGCATACCTCAAGCTAGCAACACTAGTTTCCTCGTTTAAACTCTATTTGATCGTTTTGCTTAATTACTTGTTCCAAATGCACCCTAAACATTATAGACATGTATGTTAGCCACAAAGTACACCCTTTAATTACTACATACCTCAATATTACATCAAGTTATCCTCAAAACTAAGTTAAACGTGCATAGATAAGGACACTTAGGTGTATAAATACGCTCTACACCATAGATAACCAGCCTAAAATTGCGATATCAATGTTCGAGACTCACTGATATTCCCATATAACCCAATATCTATGTTCCAAAGTCAATACAAGGTCACATAGGAAGAAAAAGAGTAATATTATCATCTATAAAAAAAATTACACAAAATGGAGGAAGAAAACAAGTCAGACATGAATAAGCGGTCAAGGTCTGTGGTACCAAGCTAATAAACCCAACTCAAGGATGCCAATTAGTACAATTTTATCTTATGTATGTGAAGTTTAGAGGAGTTTAAACTGTAACCTACCTATCGTCTGACGACAAGATGCTGGAACGATGATGTCCAAGCCCGAACTGCTCTGAAAAGCTCCGAACGGAAATCAAATTATCAATAACATAAATTACACGTTAACACAAGACTAACAATACCCATATTGCTATAATAATACTTGGGCTGAAATTCGGGTCAAAAGTAGGGTCGCGAGTCCCACAACCTGAAATCAAAATCGGAAAGAAGTACGGCGATAACAATAATACTAAGGAGGCATGCTTCAAAATTGAGTAAATTTGGCCGAGGGAAAGGAACCAAAACAACCCGCTCAAGTAGGAGTTAAAAGATGGAATTCTAAGAATGAAATCCGAAAATTGAGAAAGAACAACTTACTACAACAAGAGAAACTATGCCAAGGAAGTGAATTTAACGAACCCCCGAATAGGCAATCACAAGAAGGCAGCTTCTACAAAGGATTTCCAGCCTTTAAGAATTAATCAACAATGGAGGTTTTCAACAACGGAGGAAAACAACTTGGTGAAGAAAGATAGATTACCAAATAATCAAGGGAGTAATATTTCCTGATGAACAATTGGATTCTCCAAGCTATGAACTAAAGGGGGTACTTTGGTAGAGAGAATTTCACTTTGGAGTTGGAAA
This sequence comes from Jaltomata sinuosa, assembly GCA_003996215.1. NCBI lineage: Eukaryota > Viridiplantae > Streptophyta > Magnoliopsida > Solanales > Solanaceae > Jaltomata > Jaltomata sinuosa. The sequence continues at coordinate 42,102 of QJPP01000134.1, read as the reverse complement.
TAATTGATAAATAAGACTAAAAAAATGATGGCCAAGAATTATAAAGCTGCTGGCCTTGGCCTATGGGAACGCGACCATGGTGTCACCTAGGCGAAGGCAAAATAGAGGGGCGGGCTTCCATGGCCTATGCATACGCAACCAAGGCATCGCGTAGGCAATGACTGAGAAAATGGGGCACCAGCCTTGCCCTGCGCGTAGGCGGCCAAGCCACGCGTAGGCGAAGGCCAACAGAGGGGCGGCATGGCCTTGCCCTTCGCGTAGGCGGCTAAGCCACGAGTAGGCGAAGGACAAGTTGTTGACATGACAGAAACAACTGCTAACAGCAAAGTCTCAACAAGACTTTTCTCCGATGGAACCTTGGAAACACATCCCAAAACCTGGTATCATTGTATAGAGCCAGAACTACATCAACAGAGTACAAAGGGATCAAAAATAATATATACAAATGTCTCCAAGTAGTAAGAGAGTACATGATACAAAAGATAAAGTAAAGCTAAACTCTGGTCGCCAAGAACTCACCCTTAGTCTGGGACAGTCCAAAACCTTCTTGCATGAATCTCTACGAGATAACGGCGATGGCCCATACTAGGATCTGCACCAGAAGATACAGAGTGTAGTATGAGAACCCAATACAAAGCAAAAGGTACCCAATAGGTATCATAGGATGACTGGTCACATATAAGGTAAAAGAGCAGTAATAAATAGAATAGACACAAATAGTCACAGTAAATAACGAATAATTACACAGAAGCTAGCACGGAAAGAGTACAAGCAGCAACAATATAGAAGGTTAGTTATTAGAATATATATCACAGGCACAGGTGATGGAACAAAATAACGCACCTGGGATCCTCGCTGTAACAATATATATAGAAGTTTTTAGAAAAATGGGCGGTAAACCGGTAACCTCAAGTAAAAAGGGAAGGAGAAAAGCAGAAAAACGATAGCATTCTTGAACATAGGAATAATTACCAAACCACGCTACATAATACTAGTCTCAATATACAGTTACAATAAGGAATCAATATCGATAAAGCAATAATAAGTCTACCTACCATCCCAACGGGTGACCATACACCCGAGGAACACAAACAAGTGAAGACAAACCCTCTGACATCCCATACTACCAGAGCGTACACTAAGAAAATAGTAAACAAGGGTGGAACCTCACACAAATAAATGGTATGATGCATGATGAAACCTGGGTAGAATAGTAACCCTGTATGTACCTCATTAGGAACCTAAAGGGCCTAGTAGATAGGTTTAATGGAAGAACATTGCCCGTATACCTCAACTCCACCATATACCCTTCCTCTGGCACACGTAGCCTGACGCCCCTCGTCTGGATCGTCAAGGTCCATGGTGGTCCTCGACCACATACTAAATCTCAATATCATCATCTTTAGTGGGGTCGGATCCAAGCTAGTAGCAAAAATCTCTAATATTCATGCTGAGACTCTATCCAAGTCAAACATTGAAATAAGTCTCAAAAACCCCATCAAGGGTGCCCGGGCATGACCTGGTCTAAAACAGTAGTAAAACAAGTCTAGTGCTCGGCCCCGCCGAGTCTAGTATTAATTCTAATCAATGATAAGACATGCCTAGCACTCTGTCCTCGCCGAGTATAGTAGTAATATAGAAACACTGATAACAACCATCTTTTAACTCTCTTACCCCAAGAAGATCCACGTAAGTCAGTTCAAAACCAGTTTTAAGTGATTTCAGCCGAAAATGGCCCCCCTTGTCCATGCAAGGCTTAGAAAACAAATAATAGTGGCCCGAAGCCAAAACTGTAGTAAAAGATGCGAAAAATCCCTTTATATGTATGAAGATGACATGCTCAAGAACAACCAATTGCCCAATGGATCACAATCAACCTATCATCCCTGCACAGGCTCCAATCGCTCTACAACACAGATAACCAGCCTAAAATTGCGATATTAATGTACGGTGGTACTCAAGGACATTCCCATATAACCCAATATTTATATTCCAGATTCAATACAAGGTCACACAGGAACTAAAAGGGTAATATTATCGGCTATAACAAATACTACACAAAATGGAGGAAGAAAACAAGTCAGACATGATGAAGTGGTCAAGGTCTGTGGTACCAAGCTAATAAACCCAACCCAAGGATGCCAATTAGTACAATTTTATCTTATATATGTGAAGTCTAGATGACAACATGCTGGAACGATGATGTCCAAGCCCGAACTGGTCCGAGAAGCTTCGAACGGAAATCAAATTATCAATAACATAAACTACACGTCAACACAAGAATAACGATACCCATATAGCTATAATAATGGTTGGGCCATAATTTGGGTCAAAAGTTGGCCTGCGAGTCCCACAACCTGAAATCAAAATCGAAAAGAAGCACGGCGATAACAATAATACTAAGGAGGCATGCTTCAAAATTGAGTAAATTTGGCCGAGGGAAAGGCACCAAAATAGCCCGCTCAAGTAGGAGTTAAAAGATGGAATTTTAAGAATGAAATCCATAAATTGAGAAAGAACAACTTACCACAACAAGAAAAAATATGCCAAGGAAGTGAATTTAACGAACCCCCGAACATGCAATCACAAGAAGACAACTTCTACAAAGGATTTCCAACCTTTAAGAATTAATCAACAATGGAGTTTTTTCAACAACGGAGCAAAACAACTTGGTGAAGAAAGATGGCTTACCAAATAATCAAGGGAGTAATATTTCCTGATGAACAATTGGATTCTCCAAGCTATGAACTGAAGGGGGTACTTTGATAGAGAGAAATTTCACTTTGGAGTTGGAAACAATTGAGAAATAAGGCTGAAAAAACGAATGGCCAAGAATTATAAAGCTATTGGTCTTGGACTATGTGAATGCAGCCATGGCATCGCCTAGGCGAAGGCCAAATAGAGGGGCGAGCTTCCATGGCCTACGCATACACAGCCAAGGAATCGCCTAGGCAATGGCTGAGAAAATGGGGCGTTGGCCTTGCCCTGCGCATAGGCGGCCAAGTCACGCGTAGGCGAAGGACAACCGAGTGGCAGCATGGCCTTGCCCTTCGCGTAGGCGGCAAGGCCACGCGTAGGCGAAGGCCAAGTTGTTGACATGACAAAAATAGCTTCCAACAACAAAGTCTCAACAAGACTTTTCTCCGATGAACCCTCGAAAATACATCCACGGTCTAACAAACATAAATGAGCAGAGCTATTCGACTAGAAACTACATTTCGGAACGCTGTGGGCAAACTGAGGTTTAAATGATAAAAAGTGGGGCCCACGCCCAAGGACCAACTTTAGGCCAAACTTTTCAAAATGGAACCCTGTGGTCTAAAACGAGTTTGGAAGCCTCAGGAATAGAACCAAAGGTCCCTCTAGCCCAACTTCAACATTCCAGAGCTAATACCGCTAATTGCGCTTTCTGCACACCTATCATGGCGCTTTCTTGGTGTGCCACTCAAAAGGGAGAACTTCTGAGTATCACTCTTATCACCTTAGTGGTGCGGCACCCTAAGGCTCGTGCCCATATGGACATATCTATGGTGCAAAGCGCCTCCAGCATGTCCACATGATGAACTAGATGGGTCAAGGGTCAACCGACTACAAAATCGATAAATTCTTTAACCCCTACCCTTAAAAAATCTTATTTCCCTAATTCTTCTTCTTTATTTTATTTAGAGCACCACCCCCTCCCCTTTTTCTTTCCCAAATTTTTATATTCCTTCATTATTGCTTCCTTCCAATCTTTAAAATCATCCATGAATTCTCAAGGTAAGTTCTTTTATTACATTCTATCACTCCCCACTTCTTACTTTTGCTTTCCATTGTCAATATTTATATGTATGAACTACTCTCGCCGTGTTGGGGAAACCAAAAGATTTTTCTACCATGGATGAGAGCTTGAAAATCAAAAATACACCCAAAAAGAAGATTATTTTCGTTTCTACAATAGTAATGGTAGAATTTTAAAATTTTCTTCTTTTTTGGCTTATGTGTATTGATTTGTGGAAAGAAAATAAGTAAGTGGGAGAAGGTGGGTCACTCAAAAATTGATAGAAAAATGGTGAAATTGTCCCATAGTGAGAAAAATAATGTGGCCATGAACATTGTGTAGTGTTGAAATGGGTGGTGAATACATGAGAATTGTTTGTAAATAATTGTGAAAATTGGTTGATTGATATGGTGTCATAGGGTAATGAAAAAAATTGATAATGGGGGAAGTCTGAGTACCCCACATCGGTAACCTATAGACACCATGCTAGCAAATTAAGTGTGGGTTTATGATGACCTTGTCTAACACTATTTTTGCTAGTTTTGATTGTACTGGGATGATTTTATGTAAATTGTGTGCTTATATGTACAATACTACCAAGAGGAAAGAAAGATACCACAAAGGGTACGATAAGCAAGCGGTCCTGAAAAGGAGAAGCGTCTAGGTTAGCAGCTCCGGCAGGCTTGTGGGCACCCCTGCAGATGTTCAGAAAATAAGCTTTCCAAACATTTGGGGAAGATTGGTTTGAATCACAGAAGAAGGCGAAATACCTGGGGGATGAGCATGTTGATGAACTGAGGTTGCAAGCCAAATTCCCCCAGATTCATGAAATGATTTATCAATTGGGCATTCAATATATCTTCTAAGACCTAGGTGAGGGCAACCTCACTCTCATATGGGAATTCTATGCAAATTGGAACACAGACCATGGAAAGAGTCGCAGAGTAGAGTCGCGAGGGAAGACAATCAAATTCACAACTCGGGCGTTGAATGAGTTTTAGGGGACACCGCATGTATATGCCCATCTATACATGTAAATGGTGGAAAATCCACCATACAGAGACATCCATCACACACACACTATGGTGTAAACTCCACAGCCAGTTGGGAGAGAAGCAAGGATATAGGAAGTCATGCCACCTTGCACTACACATACTTGAATATGGAGGCACGAGTGTGGTTGAATATTATCTTGAGTACCCTCCTGCCATGCAAGCATACTTCTGAGGTTACCACAGAGAGAGTGGTTCTCGTTTATATATTGATGAAAAGGTTGCCAATCAATGTTGCTTCCATTATGCATCACAACATAATGAAATTCTAAAATAATAAGAGCTAGCATTATTGCTATGGTGGGATGATGACTCGATTTTAAAGAAAGAATAATGTCGAGGAAGAGATTCCTGACCAATACAATCCTAGAGTTCCTTATTTGGTGTGCCAGAAAGTGGATATCACAAAGACCATAGACTAAGACACTTCTCACTGGCCTGTACTCTCTAATGTTGATCATCAGTCAAGGGATGATAGTTAGATGGGCTGGATGTTCGGAATGGCAGAGCTACCATTGAGGATTAGCGGTTGACCTGCGACTGATGAGAAAATTAGTGCAATGAGATATAGGTACCCATTGACTGATAGTGCCATGTACATGTGCAAGATGGGCCCTATGTTCCAGGAACTATTAGATAATGATGAGCCTACCATAAATGCCACGAATGATGACGAGGATGATGAGGTCGATGATGCAGGCATAACTTTTATGGCAGTTGACAATACAACAGCTAAGAAGGATCAGTAATTCATTCCTGATGATGATAAGGATGATGCCTAGAGGCCCAGGGAGTTCCTTCTCTCACTCTTTACTTTTGTACTACTTTGAAGCACTGGGGATAGTGCATTGTCTAATTAAGGGTGGGGTAATAGAATTCCTTTGATTTTTATTGCTAAATCTTGAGTATGTAATGGGTGATATGTGGCTAGGTAGTGATGATTGATTGGTGACTGAGTATGATTGTAGATAGTTATGTTTTTCTTTTATTAGGTTAGGTTCCTCGGTTTTTGTTTTCAGTTCTTTTCCTGAGGATAGTCCTTTAAACTGAGTAGATTTTTTTTACATGAGTCATAGTAGTAATGACTTGTCTCGATCATGGATGGATGACGACCTTCTTAATGAAAAATTATTCATAGGATTGTAGAAATAGGAGCACTGCCTTCGGAACGTTGAAATCCCACTTGGAGGCTTAGCTAGACATTATGGGTAGTTCATTGAAGTTATGCAAGTGAACAAGAATTTTATTAGAGGCACATAGGCTCTTTAACTGGACTAAAAGAATGAAGGAAATGGGCTTAATTATGTAAAATCACTCAATGTGTTTGTGTATGAGCATGCAAGTGTAATATTCCGGTATATGAATCATGGTTCCATGTGTTGTGAGTTTTTTATTGGTTTCTTGCATAGATTAGTATCTAGAACTTGCCCTGTGTGCATGTGAATATTGACTAGCATGAAGTTTGTGGGATATGATTAAGGAATTTTCTTGTATAACCCTTTCTCTTCTTTCTTTTAGGATTATTTGTGCTACCTTGACATTACCACTAGTGAATCCCCTTTAAGTCTTGAAACTTGTTTCTTTGTTAAGCCGCATAATGAGCCTACCCATTTTGTTGAAACCTTGTATTAATTTGATACAAATAAAAGTCCCTAATACACTTTGTAATTTAAAAAATGTTAAAAAACAAAAGAGGAGAACAAAAGGAGAAGGGTAAACAAAAAGGGAAAGTAAATGTAGTGAAATAAAAATATGGTGCCCGGTTAAATTTGCAAAGTTCTTGTTGCGAGGAGTCATGAAAAAAGAGAGATAAGAAGTGAGAAAATAAGAAGGTTTGCTAGCAATAAGAACGTATGAACTTAAGGGCAGAAACTAGATAGAATGAGTGGTAGTAAAAGAAGATGTGAACATAGGAGGAAATAATGCAAAAGGATAAAGAGGGAGTTAAGTGTAGTGTCTTGAACATGTGCAATAGGGAAAAGAGTCACTACGTACCGAAAAGTATCCTACCCATACCAAAGCCGACATTACACTCAAAAGAAAGTCCTTTTGATTCCATGAATTGAGTGCCTTGTTGAGTTCACAATACACTTAGGGCAAGCCTATGGCATGTTATGATATATTTGAAACATCATTTGAGAGAGTGAGTGCTTTAATGTTATGCCCCATTGAAATCAAAATTTGTGTGAATGAAATAGGGGAAGTACTAAAATTGTAAGGTCATTCATGACTTATGCTTGATAGGGTTATCACTTGCTTTGTTTATACATGAACACATTGGCCCAGTATTATTTGACGAGTGGTTATAGAGGGTGTGTTGTTTCAAGTTAAAGATCTTAGTGCTCAAAAGGTTTTATGGATTTTGCTTGATGAGTGGACTACAAACATGATTAAAACACTCTAGTTACTTGCAAGTGAGGGTGGAAATGTTCCTTAGGCGTTATGGAAAGTATAACATAGATAGTGGTGAGTTGTTCGAGGATGAACAAAGGTTTAACTGTGGGGTGATGATATTGGGCATATTGATATGCCCATTTATTGTATTTTACCCATATTTACCTTATGTTTTATGAATAGTCTTACTATATTTTGTGTGTTTTGATTTGAATTTCTATATTATGAATTGAAACACATGATTAGATGATTAGAAGGAATGTGACGGGAAAAATTAGCCATTGGAAGACGAAATGGAAGAGTAAAACATGGAAGAAAGTTATTGGAGTTTTTGAGATCAAACAAACGAGAGAATACTCAGCTGTGGCACGTTGTTGATGCGCTACCCCAGACCCAGAACTCCAAAGGAAACATTCTGGTTCCATTGTGGGGTGCCACACGAGCATAAAATCTTCAGACAGGTGATTCTGGTGCCTTGATGGTGCGGCACACCATGGCTACTCCGATGGGAAAATCCAGCTTTCTCCTAATTTGACTCCAAGAAGGAAAAGGGATTATTTCCCAAGCCCTATCAATAGAACAATGTGCATCTTTTGAAGAGGTTTCGTCATATTTTCAAAACATAAGGCAGAGAATAGAATTCACCATTAGGTTTCTTTTATTCTTCCTTTTCTTAGCCATTAATTTGAATGAAAACAATATTATTTGTGTTCTTGAGTAGCATGAGTGGCTAAGAACCCCCTTGTTCTGGGGTTACGGCTACAAACGCATGATTAGTAGTATAAAATTGGATCGATTAGTTCATTTTCCATTACTAGTTGTTCTTATATTTCTGTATTTAGTATTTTGATGCCTGTCCTCCATTAAGATAAATATATAATTTTGTTGTGAACTCGGAAGAAGGATCAATAAGATAGACCAAGGAATATAGGGAGTAAGACCTATCTTTTGTAATGTAAAGGGTAGGTTTGCGACTAGGATAGGAATATACCTAGAATGCCATGTTTGTTTTATACGGGAAGATATATAAAAGTGTTCGGAATAAGATGTCACATCCCCACTCAATGATGTAGTTGTGATGCTATTCTGGATTGGCGATTAGAGGTTCAGAAGACCATAGTCGTATAATCAACCCTGAAATCAACAACTAGGTAGATGAACAAGTCGATTCAAGTGAATAGTACTTATGATTGCAAAATAAAGTTGTAATCCTGGGATTCTCTCTAAACTTGGAACAACAATCATTATCTACTCACTTTTAATTCTCTCAATTTGTTTTATATTTTAAGTTACTACAAACTCATTCTTCAGTTACTTACATACTTGTTTATTCTAGCATTATACGAATAATTTAGAACGTTTGCTAAGTCATAAGTCTCTTGCGTACAATATCCAGAAAAACCAGTTTATATTACTTGGACGACCACGTACCCTTGCGTGTGAGTGGTAAGTCGCTAACAACACCTGAAAGAGAAGGAAGCAGGGCCAACTCATAAGAAACCTTCCTAATGCGATGAAGGATCTCAGATGGCCCAATAAACCTAGGACTTAGCTTGCCCTTCCTCCCACCAAGCATAAACTCTAAGTATCAAACCCTTCGGTCAGCGTAGATCTTCTGCCTACTCTGGGCAGTACAAAGCCTCTCCTGAATGACCCGAACTCTATCCATAGAATCATGAAGCTAGTCACAACCCCACGGCCTAACCTCGAAAGCATCAAACCAACCCACCGTAGATCTGCACCACTTACCATACAAAGCCTTGAAGGGAGTCATCTGAATACTGGAATAGAAGCTATTATTATACGCAAACTATGCCAAGGCTAAAAACTAGTTCCACTAATCTCTGAAATAAAAAACACAGGCCCGCAATGTATCTTCCAGAATCTAAATAGTATGCTACAACTGACCATTAGTTTGCAGATGAAAAGAAGTTCTAAGCTCAACTCTGGTACCCAATTCTCTCCGAATAGACCTCAAAAAACACAAATTAAATTGAGTACCACAGTCATAAATGATATAAACTAGCACCACATGCAAACATAAAATCGCACAGATGTAGATCTGTTCAGCCAACCTCTCAGAACTATACAAAGTCTGAACGATAGAAAACTAGCAGACTTTGTCAACCTATCCATAATGACCCAAATAGCATCAAATATCTGCATAGTATGTGGCAAGCCTTCCATGAAGTCTATATCTATCCACTCCCATTTATACTCCAGGATGGGTAGACTCTGAGTCAAACCACCTGGCTTCTGGTGCTCAAACTTCACCTGTTAACAGTTCAAGCACCTAGACACGAAATCTGAGATATCCCTTTTCATCCTACACCGCTAGTAGTGCTGCCTCAAGTCATGATACATCTTAGCTACCCCTGGATGAATGGAATATCTAGAACAATGAGCCTCTTCCAGGATCAACCATACTGGGTCACAACATCTAGGAACACATATTTGACGCTCAATCCTCTGAACACCCTTCTAATATAAGGCTAACTTTCTAGCCTCACCACTCAACACCTTATCACGAATTATCCTCAACCTTGCATCATCAAACAGCTATGCTCAAATCTGATCTAACAAGGAAGATCTAGCCTCAACACAAGCAAGAATACGATTCGGCTCAGAAATATCAAGTCTAACCAGCCCATTAGCCAAGGACTAGATGTCCAAAGCTAATGGTCGCTCCTCCACTGCTAAGAATGTCAAACTACCCATACTCACTGCCTTTCAGATCAAGGCATCTGCTACCATATTTTCCTTGCCATGGTGATAAAGAATGGAGATGACATTGTCCTATAGTAGAACAAACCACCTGCGTTGCCTCAAATTTAGATCCTTATGGATGAAGATGTACTGAAGACTACGATAGTCAGTGAAGATCTCACAATGCACGCCATACAGATAATGCCTCCAAATATTCAATGTGAAGACTACTACCGCTAACTCCAAGTCATGAGTGGGGTAGTTCCTCTCATGAACCTTCATCTGTATGGAAGCATAAGCAATAAATCAACCCTGTTGTATCAATACACAACCCAACCCAACTCCATAAGCATCACAATAAATTGTAAATCCTTGGCCCTCAACCACAAGAGTAAGAATTAGAGCTGAAGTTAATAAGGACTTGAGCTTCAAAAAGCTCGCCTTAAACTCATCGGACCATTGGAAAGGGACATTCTTCTGAGTCAATCCAGTTAACAGAGCTACTATAAAAGAAAACCCCTCTCTAAACCATCTGTAGAAACCTTCCAACCCAACAAAACTTCAACCATTGTAGGAGAAGTAGGCCTAGCCCAATCACAAACTGCCATAATCTTCTCCAGATCCACCATTATCCCAACTTTGGACACCATGTGCCACAAGAATGCCACATACTTAAGCCAAAACTCACACATAGTTAATTTGTCATATAACTAATGGTATCGCCAAATTTGAAGTACAACTCTCAGATGCTGCTCCTGCTCCTCTCTACTCCTTGAATATAATAAGATGTCATCGATGAACATAATAACAAATAAATCCAGGTAGGCTCTGAACACTTAGTTCACCAACTCCATAAATCATGTTGGGGAATTAGTCAACCCAATAAACATGACTAAGAACTCATAATGGCCGTATCGAGTCCTAATGCAGTTTTTGTAATGTTCCCCACCCTGATCCTCAACTAATGATAATAGGATATCAAGTCTATCTTAAAGAAAACTGTTGCACCCTTTAGATGGTCAAATAAATCTTTAATATGGGACATTGGATACCTATTCTTAATGATTACCTTTTTTAGATGCCTATAGTAAATACACATATGCATGGACCCATCCTTTTTCTTCACAAATAGAATAGGAGCACCCCACAGACACACACAAGGCCGGATGAACCCTCTACTCAAAAATTCCTTGAGCTGATCCTTAAGCTCCCTCAACAAAATGGGTGCCATCTGATATGGAAGAATAAAAATGGGCTGAGTGCTAGGCTCGACATCAATAAGAAAGTCAATATCACCGTTAGGAGTAAAACCCGGTAGATTAGAGGGGAACACATCTCAATACTCACAAGCCACAGGTACTGACTCAAGTGAAGGTGTGGTAGCACTAGTATCACAGACGTAGGCAAGATAAGCTAAGCACCCCTTCTCAACTAACCACTGGGCACTGACAAAAGATATACCTTCCTTCGGTATGTGGCTATCAACACCTTTCCATACTATAGAAGGGATACCGGGAATCCATAGATTAACGGTCTTAGCAAAGTAATCCAAGACCTCATGGTAGGGACACAACTAATCCATGCTTAAAATCATATCAAAATCAACCATATCCAACACAACCAGGTCTACCCACGTGTCATACCCCAGAATAGTCACCACACAAGCAAGATAAATATAATCCACTACTAAAGAATCACCTACTGGGGTAGCTACATGCAAAGACATAGCCAATAACTCACAAGTAAACTCCAGACAAGTATCATAATAAGAAGACACATACATAAATGTATATCCGGGATAAAACAAGGCAAAAGCTGAGTGATCGCAAATGGATATGGTACTTATGATAACACCATCTAAAGCCTCAGCCTCTGGATGGCCGGGAAATGCACTCATGTGGCTGCGACTGCCTTGACCACCTGATCTATCATACTGAAGGCTGCTGTTGAGGTTTTTATTCCAACTAGCGAGGAATCATTTTGGTCCTGTAGAATGAATGTGAAAAGCAGAATCCTCAGAATCGTATGATTCAGATACCTGACGAAATGAACAGATAAAAGGCAGTGGTACTTTGGCGAATCAGGCGTCGCTTCTATTTCATTTTTGATTATTATTTTTGACCCTACAATGGCCTAGAAAGCTGCTATTTTTTCCCTGTCCCGTGGTTTCGAGAGACAAAAACTCGTTAATTTGATTAATTTGAAGAGTCATTTCATTTTCACTTATATGTTTCGATTAAATTTTGATGAACTTCTTTTCACTTTCAGGGAACTCCTATAGTACCCTGGGGACTACCCCTACACCACCTCTTGCTGGTGGTTTTGGAGCCCTCGGGGCCTGAACCAGCTGATCATGTCTCTTACAGTGCTGCACTGAGGGAAACTACCTTGCAAAGTATCCCAACTCTCCATACTCATAACAACCCCGGCCAACTACACCCTACTGTAATGACCTAGCTGAATCAGAATAACTACCATGGCCTGTGTACTAGAATGAGCACCTCATGAAGCTTGAACCATACTCTGGCTACCCTAATCATCGGTAATCTATAATGCTGTCTGGACAGGCCAACTCAGCTAGAAACACTATTGGTGCTGACCTATACCAAAGAAGCCTCTACCTCGGGACAATGGACTAATGTAACTACCCTAATGGCGGGGCCTCTTATCGCTGCCCCCTTGGGCCTCGCAAAGTATGCCCTTAATAGTGTAGATATAATCCACCATCTCCAGGGAGGACTGTCGTGATGCTACCATACCCTCTGTAGCCAAATGGAGATGTAAAGTCAAACCTCTAACAAAGTGACGCACCCTCTCATGCTCGATAAGAAGAATTATGGTAGCATGCCTAGCCAACTCATGAAAACAAACCTTAAAACTCTAAGACAGACATGGATCCCTACTCCAACCTAGTGAACTCATCCATCAATCGCTCCCACAAACTGCACGGTACATACTTCTCTAAGAAAGTTGCGGAGAACTGTGCCCAAGTAAGCAGAGGTGACCCGGCTGGTCTGCATGCTATAAAAGACCTCCACTACTGTTTTAGTAGACCATCCAATTGAAACATGGTGTAATCTTCTACATGCTACTCAACCAACCCAAGGTTATGCAACCTCTCATGGTAACTAGTTAGAAACTCATGTGCGCCCTCCCTAGGAGCACCAAAAAATCTTTAGGTACCCAACCTCAGACGCCTACCAAGCATCTCTTGCTCCTCAAAAGTAATAACAGGCCTAGCTGGAATAGATATAATAACAGTAAGAACTGGCAATACCTATAATTTGGGAGTCACAGTAGCAAGCTACACTCCTGAAACATGTGTCATTGCCTGGGCTGAAGTATGAGCCTTATCTATGATCTGAGAACTAATTGGAGTACTGGGTGAAGTTGCTAGCTGTGACATACCCTCTAGAAACCCAAGCATACAAACCAATGTATCTTCTAGAACCAGTGTAGCCACAAAAACTTGCTGGATGTTGTGCGTGCCCCACGCCCTCTGTCTCATGATACACCTTCTTAACCCAGTATCTAGCTCTGCCAATGTTAATCTATCTTGGGCCCAAGCTAGCGTCGCAGCCTATCCTATACCTCCATCCTTAGCTCGACCTCTACCACATCCCCTAGTTAGGTCTCTAACTTCAGGCACAGGGGTCACATCCTCACATGCCACCATTCTCATCTGAACCATCTGAGAAAGAGTGAAACAAAACATATTTAGAAGTTGATAAAGTCAAGGACGCATGATAAGGAATCAAACAAGATAGAATATTTCCTAGGAATGTCTTATAACCTCCCGCAGATAGGATACAGTGTCATCATACCGATCCACAAGACACTACTAGACACTTTGCTCTTGTACAGGTAAGATCGGTGAACCTAAATCTCTGATACGACTCTATTATGACCTGAAATTAGGCAACGATAGGGCCTACATAACCCCCCGATAGGCAAGCCAACCCAAGAATATGGAAGTACAATAAAAAAAATTAAATAATGAAAAGCAGAAGGGAAACCTACAGGAAGGGGGGCAACAATATAGATATAAAGCAAAAGAAATTGATATCCAAAAATGGCCCCAAAGTGACCGAGAAGAGAAACATATACAAGGACAAACCCCGAACCTGGTGTCACCGGTACAAGAGCATCTAAAGTACTAAATAAAGCTATACAACATATACTGTCTATCAAAAATACAAAATATTTAAAGAACGGTAGATGGAAAGCAATAAAGGATCTCCAAACACCAGAAGCTGACCGCGATCTGAATAGCAGCTAGCCATGAACGATTGTAGGGGTCACCTAGGGTGTCTCGTTCTAGGTTTTTCATTAGAAAAAGATGCAAAAGAGTAATATGAGTACTAAAACATGTGGTACTCAGTAGGAAACATAGGCCGACCAAGCTCCAAAGATAATATATATTATAGATCATAGGAAAATATGCTAGCTACGGGGATCCACCTAAATCTAGTTATCAATAGAAAACAAAACTACCTAAGATGATGGTAAAAATAAAATAATAATCAAAGGCAACAGATAATCCAAATCCACACAAGTAAATACAATGTATCGTGAGATGATATGATGCAGAATGTGGCCAATGCAGGAATATAAAAACCCAGTATTTGGTACCCCGGGCACCTAGAATTTAATTTGGGACTCATCACCATATGCATAAAAGTAAAACAAAGACATGTGCTTATCCAGCCACCCAAAATCAAATGTAGGACTCAATAACAGAAAGTAAACAGCGAAAATGTCCAGAAAAGTCCCTCGGACCAACATAATAAGTGGTACTTTCTTTCTTTTCAAAAACTAGTGATTAAATATGAGATAATTCCTTTGAAATCTAGAAACCATGGTAAAAGTAGAAAATCTCACATTTAAATTAAAAATCCCATACCGCAATCCAAGCAGATGCAGTATGAACATGTAAATTTCTAAATTCAGAGAATATAGCATATGTACAAGACCAACAGGGAAAAACACCCTCCAAACAACAGAATTGACCTAGAACTCTGATACGCCCAAATTACAACTCCAATTACGAAGCGTAAGAGATCGTCGTCAAATATAGAACCCAACAGAGGTTGGGGTCGATCCCACAGGGAATAAGGTGCAAATTAAGTCGTTAGTGAATTAGATGACTAGTAATCAATAGTTTCCGGTAAATAGGGGGTTTGTGTGAACAATATTTGATCAAAACAAATAATAATGTACGATGAATAATCAATATGAGAGTGAACTAGGGAAGTGTTCACCATGGCGTCGTAACAATGTTGACTCAAAGCTTAACCGGGTTCTTTCTATATGCATGTCACGATGTGATTGAATTAATGGCATCATCTAAACGTTTCTCAACCAAATAGACGAATTTCTTTTTCAATTCTCTCGAACTTGAAAAGGTGAGCTTGCTTATTTCAATCTTAAAACATCAAGTAGATTAATCTAGTTACAGCATTAATCATAAGACGAGAGTTGGTAGTCTCGAATCCTCGTAGTTAATCAAATTTCTCAGTTTTAATCTCTTTACTCAAGCAAATTAAACCTAGGCATGTCCTAATGTTTGCAACCACTAGAAAATGTTAATAATGAATGATTAACAACGTGACAACATAAAGATTGAACCCTACGCTACCCGGAATCTATATTGCTACTTTCGCCATGGCTCTCACAACCAGGGTTGTGGGAAGTTAGTTACTCATGCTATTAGGAGAAGAGAAGAAAATCATATTGAAAATAGAAAGAAGATATTCTTACGATATATGAACACAAGCTTCAATTATCCAAGAACAAGAAACCAAGATCCCAAGAACAATGGAAGAATATGATGAAGAAGAAGACAAACGTGTTTGTCGTATTTCTTCCTCTCAAAAGTCGCTCAAAAATATCCTAGAACTATTGGGTAATGAATAATAAAATAAACCTAACACAGAGTATTTATAGTAGTCCAGGAAATAAAGTCCAAAAATAGGATTTTCGGAATCCCGCGTCGCATTTGACGAGTCGCCTGACGGATCGTCGCCACTGCGACTGGCCGTCACTCCCTGCCGTCGCCACTATCCAGTGCATGCCATCTTTAAGCTCTGATTTGACGGTTTGGCTGACGGTCAGTCACCCATGTGACCGTCAGTCACCCATGTGACGGTCCGTCACGCCAACCGTCGCCTCTATCCAGTGCAGGCTCTCCTTGAGCTCCCACTTGACGGCTTGGCTGACGGTCCGTCACGGGTGTGACGGGCCATCGTGCCAACCGTCGCCACTATCCAGTGGCTCCTTTAGCTGATGCCCAGTTTGGTGGCTCTCCTGACGGTCAGTCACCTGTGTGACGAGCCATCAGGTCCTCCGTCAAGCCCAACCCTTGTTACTTGGCTTGAGTATTTTTACTTCCTTTTTATCCTTGTCTACATTCCCTGCAAATACAACATAAAAACATCAAAAGACACAAAAGTTGCTCAAAAACTTGCGAGTATTCTTAGTTAAAGGTGTCAAAATGTGCCGTAGAATCCAGGCACATCAACACCCTCAACTTAAAACGTTCGCTTGTCCTCAAGAAACATGACACAAAAACAACTGATGACTCAACTAAGAATACAAACACAAATCCTTAGCAAATCACGGCCACTCAACAGTCTATTAAATTTAAATCAAGCCACCCTCTGGTAGTACACAAATGTATGAAACGCTAACTTGTAAGTATCCAAACATGTTATTATGATATGATAGAATATTCTACATACACACGCACAGCTATCCCAACAGTCAATAGATAATATAGAGATCTTGGTGCCCTCACCACAAAGAAGCCCCACACACAAGATTTGGGACTAGGTAAGGCGCTCACACTCATAAACGATTTCAAACAATGCACATGTGATGCCATAAGCTTGCCCTTGCTATTCTATTTCAGTTTTTTCAGAAAGCCGCTCAGGATCACTACAGGACTTTTTTTGGCTTGTAATGAGGCTTCGGGTGCAGGTAGGATACGTTTGGGGAATAGTGACTAAACCTTCCTTGGAATCACCGACCTACTATTTCCACTTATCTTTACTTGGTCCATCCTTATTCACCTTTTTATTCCATTCTTTCTCTACAGGTGCGGCCTCTTTATTTTGACAATTTTTTTTCACCTTTTTTTTTTATTTTTTCGTTTCTCTTTTTTATTTTTTTTATTTTTTTTCTTAAGCACACACTCGAAATTTTCATTCTATTCACAATCAATCTTATCCATCCTATTTTTCTTATCATTTACCTCTATAGTAGCCACCCTCAACTTAGGCTGATTGCCTGAGTTGAGGTGCACGATGTCCAAGGAAGGACCAGGGCCAAAATAGGGATTCAAAGTTAAAAAGGAACGGTGACAGGTTATTGAAAGAATAGGGTCAATTATGGCTCAAACAGGGATCAAAGGGATTATTTGCATTTGGATGGTCTTATAGGCTAAGTGGACTACACACAAAAAGGGCATGTGATCCTTTCCTAAGCAACCAACTTCAAACTTAACAAAATAGACTGGGCAAGTTCTAGATGCATGCACCGAGTAAGAATTTATAACAATAAGCTCACACACACTTGGCACCAAGAACCCATACCACTACCAACTATCAAAACAACAGCTCGACTTAAGCATAATTATTACAATCATAACCACACAATAACATTCAAGGATCCAGAACAGTCAATCATTTCAAACATAAGTACAAAATCAACTTTTTTAGAGGGGGCTCCTTTTAGTTCATCTTTCAAAAACCCATGCTTGCTATAGACATCACAACACAACCAAAATTTAAACTACAACTTCTACTAGATAGCACACCGGAGGAAAAGAAACACGGCAACAAAAACCTCCGGTGGTGGTACTCCTACCCCTAACAAAAGAGTTTAGCATTGTCCTTAATGCTCAAAGAAACAGATATTCAGAATAAAGGCATAGGGGTACCTGGGAAACCTAGGTTTTCGTACGCGGCTCATCAACATCTGGGGTCCTTTCAGACTCCGGTACTGCACTGGATGATGCCCACCTGCTTGGGCACGCACTCTTTGCTGTCGCAACTGCTCATCTACTATCGACCGCTGCTTCGCAACCTCTAACTCGTCCTCCTCAGCTTATATCTTTTTGTGCTTCCTCTTCTTTGACTTCTTTACCCCACTTTCACCTGCTTGGGGTTCATTAATTTTAAGTGGCCGACCCATCAAATCCACTATCGTGGTTTCTTCGTCCAAGTCCACGAACTCCGAAGTCTCCTCATAAAGTGCTTTTTCTTTCTTGAGGACTGTGATATTATTTTTCACCTTCTTTAGTTCCACCTCAAATCTTTCCAGGTCTGGGATGCTCATTTCGTTTAGCCTTGTATCCATCCGGGTTTCCATCGCATCGACCCTTGCGCGCAGCCCCTCAAATGGCTTCAGAGCCTCCCGTATTGCTTCATCAATGGTGGGTTTGAACAAGTTCGTCCAAGCGGCAATTTGTTTATCCAACTGTTTCTGCTTTTGCACCATTTTAGCAAAATTTCAGGGGTTCATGTGATATTCTGGTTGTAGATGAGGCTTTGCCGCAGTGCCAGAGCTTTCAGCAGTAGCTCTCGTTGTCTGTGAAGTTTTTGGATCAAACATCGCAAGTGGCATTTTTGTGCCTGATGGGGTGTCGGTTGCCTCGAAGGTGGTTGTGGTTGGCTCTTCGAAGATCTGAGGCTTATGAATCCTTATTTCAAACTTAGTGTCATCCTTTGATTTGTCAATATTTTGCTTTGATGACGCTGTCACTTGCTTATCAATACTATCCCATATCGGTACCTCTGCACGCCTGCATAACTCAGTGACAAGACACGGGAACGGCAAAGAAGAAGTAGTTTTTATGGCCCTAGTCTGCATCTCGTCTGCAATTATCATTCTGAAGTTGATGACGTACCCGGCTATCAAGCTTACCACAAGGATGGCTCTTCCCTCATCCAAATTATTGTCTCCTCCTGTTGGAAATAACTTGTACCGCACAACTGCCCACCAAAACTTGGCTACGAAGCTTAGTGATTGCTTCGATATCCGTCCCCTCTGAGTTAGCCAAGATGGTGAGCCATCAGTCAATGTTCGGGCTAACCATGGTCTCTGCGAGTAGGCGTTGGAAATCTTGTCATGAAACTCTTGCATATCAGGTGGAGGGATGTATTCAGGGCCAAAGAGGACTCTGTTGATCATTTCTCAGGAGATGTTCACTTGTTTACCCCGAACGGGCACCCTGTCCTGCCTTGGTGCTGATTTAACCCCTTTTCCTGGCTCACATTTGTTCTCCAACAGTGCCAAATAGTTGGCATAGAATTCCCGGACTAGTTCTGGATAATAGAATCCCGGGGGTGAGCTCATCCAATCGAGCTGATACCTCTGAAACTGTGTCTGAAGAACTGGGTATTCAGGCAGATCCGTGGTCATGATTTGCACTTCTTCAGCTATCGGTCTTTTGTGGCTTCTCGACATTATTTTGGTAAGACCATCAAGATAGTGCTTCTGAGCATCCTTAAATGCCCACCGGATCGATTCTCTATACATGGGTGCACTCCCTGCAATTTTGGTGGTTTCAGGACCACCTACATCCTCCGGAATGGGGCTGGAGCTACCACTTTCTTCAGATCCACTACCGATCCCTGACTCACTGCTAGATGACCCACTATCCTCTTCAGACTGGGAGACTTGGGTGGTTCTTCGTTTAGCTAGCCTAGTCTGGTAAGTCGGGGCTTCAACTGCTTCCTCGTCGCTACTCGATTCATCAATTAGGGTCCGAGTGGCAGCGGTTTTTCTTTCCTCTTTTGGGCTTGACCGCGAGGTTGTTGTTGTTTGGGGGCCATGTACCTGCACGTGCACAAGTTTAAACACATGAGAACTGGAAAAAATACTCACTTATTGCCACTGTCTTGGAGTGACGGTCCGGGTGACGGTCAGTCGCATTGGTGACGGACCGTCGCACCGACCGTCACTTTGAGACAGTGAACTGTCTATTATTGACGGTTTGGATGACGGGCAGTCACGTGTGTGACGGCCCGTCATTCCAACCGTCACTTTAAGGCAGCGTGATTTTACTTTCTTTGAGACATTTCCTCGAACACCTTTTGCTCTATTAGGGGTTTTCCCATTTTTTATGGGCATTGGTTTTACCAAGTCACCACCCATCATGTGTTTAATCTCATGGGTTACTCAAGACTTCACCCATGTCAAATTTATGATTTCAAACAACAACACCACTCATACCCAACAACATTTACATTATCACAATTTCACAAATATACAAACCCAACAATTTCCTCCGATAATTCGTCACGCTACTCAAATAATCTCAACGAGGAAGAGTTTAGAATCGTACCTTGATTTTGTTAGTGAGAAGAAATCGCTATTCCCTTTTGATTTATATGAACCGATGGACAACTAGCGGGAATTTGTTGGTTTCTTGCGTTTTGGACGACGGTGGAGAAAGGACAATGGGGATGTGGGACTTGGGAGCGGGTTGTGGACTTGCTTGGGGAGAAGAGGATTATTGTTTTAATGGAGGGTTGGAGCTTGAGAGTATAATATGAGTGGGATGAAGGTGAAGATGATTTAATATATAATCGGGCGGGTCGGTTTGGTTTTGGGTCGGGTCGCCCAAAAATTAAAAAAAAAAAAAAAAAACTTACCTGATGCGGTGGCCTGGTGTGACGGTCCGTCAATCATTTGGCGGTCCGTCACTTGGTGCGTCACAATTAGACAGTGAGCCCTTGTGAGTCTCGTGGGTGATGTCCTGAAGTGACGGTCCACCTAGTCCGTGACTGTCCGTCACTCATACCGTCAGTACCAAACAGTGGGTCTGAATATTTGTCAACATGTGACGGTCCGTGTGATGGGCTGTCGTAGGCGTGACGGTCCGTCAACTGGAACCGTCACTCGTAGACAAAATCATGTTGTTACTTCCACCTTTTTGTACCTGCACACTCAACGCACCAATTAACCAATTCTAACAAATCAAATCTTTCTAAGACCATAATACAACAACATTCTATGGGTTGCCTCCCATACAGTGCCTGATTTAACATCGCGGCACGACGCGGGTGTCTTGATTACTCAGACTTCATCAAGATACACCAAAGACAGAACATGTACCTCCTCCGGGAGGCCCAGATATTGCTTTACCCCATGCCCATTGGCTTTGAACAACTCACCATCTTTATTTTCGAGTTCGACCGCACCGGATGGGAACATTTGGTGTACTTTGAATGGTCCGAACCATTTGGATTTGAGTTTCCCGGGAAATAATTTGAACCTGGAGTTGAACAACAATACTAAGTCCCCAACCTTGAACTCCCTTTTCTCAATTTTCCTGTCATTGTACAACTTCATTCGTTCCTTGTAGAGAGCGGATCTCTCATAGGCTCGCAATCAAAACTCGTCCATCTCATTCAATTGTTCCAACCTTAGTTCCGATGCCTCTTTCCAACTGAGATTTAACTTTTTGAGCGCCCAAAGGGCCTTGTGCTCAAGTTCCACGGGCAAGTGACAAGCTTTACCAAAAACAAATTGGTAAGGAGACATACCTATTGGCGTCTTAAACGCTGTTCGGTATGCCCAGAGTGCGTCATCCAGCTTTCTCGCCCAATCTCGCTGGTACACATTCACAGACTTAGCCAAGATCTCTTTAATTTCCCGGTTCAACACCTCGACTTGCCCACTGGTTTGGGGGTGATAAGGTGTGGCTACCTTGTGTTGCTTCACTCCATATTTTGCTAGAGCATCCCGGAACACCTTATTACAAAAATGTGAACCTCCATCACTGATGATTGTGCGAGGGGTGCCAAACCGAGCAAAGATGTTTCTTTTTAAAAATGCCACCACACTTCTACCTTCATTATCGGCCAAAACAACTGCCTCTACCAACTTTGAAACATAATCCACCGCTACCAAGATGTAACGGTTCCCATAAGAGCTTTCAAAAGGGCCCATGAAATCTATTCCCCATACGTCGAACAACTCAACCTCCAAAATAATGGACATGGGCAATTCTTGTCGGCGAGAGATCACTCCTCTTCGTTGGCATCGATCACAGCACTTGGAAAATTCATAGGAATCTTTCTGGATTGTCGGCCAATAGTACCCACACTGTAAGATTTTTCGGGCAATTCGATTACCCGCATGATGTCCTCCAACTGGGAATGAATGGCAAGCTTGCAAGATGCTTGTCATTTACACTTCCGGTACACATCTCCTCACTATGTTGTCAGCACACAACCGGAATAAATACGGCTCATCCCAGAAAAACTTACTTGCATCATGGAGAAACTTCTTTTTCTGGTGGAAGTTCAAATCTTCCGGGATCATGTCACTCACTGCATAATTTGCGAAGTCAGCATACCAAGGCACCATATCAAGTGACGCAGCCATCACCTGCTCATCCAGGAATGCATCATCAATCTCCAGTTCATCTATTACGTTCTCTTCCCTCTCAAGCCTGGACAGATGATCCGCTACCTGGTTCTCACACCCTTTCCAATCTTTGACTTCAAAGTCAAATTCCTGCAACAATAGCACCCATCGGATTAGTTGGGGTTTTGCATCCTTTTTGGTCATCAGATACCTCAAGGCTGCATGATCTGTGTGCACCACCACTTTTGTACCAAGTAAGTACGCTCTGAATTTCTCAAAAGCGTATACAACAGCCAGCAGCTCCTATTTTGTCACTGTGTAGTTCTTTTGCGCCCCATTCAATGCTTTACTAGCCTAATAAATGGGGTGAAAAAGTTTGTCTCGCTTCTGTCCCAGAACAGCTCCAAGTGAAACACCACTCGCATCGCATATTATTTCGAACGGTTTGGACCAGTCCGGGGAAATTATAATAGGAGCATCCACTAACTTTTCTTTCAGGCACTCAAACGCCCTCAAACACTCAGCATCAAACACAAACTTAGTTTCCTTTTCCAGCAACCTGCACAATGGGGTAGCAACCTTAGAGAAATCTTTAATAAATCTTCGGTAGAAACCGGCATGACCAAGAAAGCTCCTCACACCCTTTACTGAAATGGGTGGGGGTAGTTTCTCGATGACTTCTATCTTGCCTCTATCCACATCGAAACCTTTCATAGATATTTTGTGCCCTAATACAATGCCTTCTTTCACCATGAAATGGAATTTCTCCCAATTCAGCACGAGGTTTGACTCTTCACACCTTTGCAATGCCTGATCCAGATTAGCCAAGCAATCATCAAATGCATCACCCACTACCGAAAAGTCAT
Source organism: Jaltomata sinuosa (assembly GCA_003996215.1). NCBI lineage: Eukaryota > Viridiplantae > Streptophyta > Magnoliopsida > Solanales > Solanaceae > Jaltomata > Jaltomata sinuosa. Next base: position 18,946 of record QJPP01000134.1, on the reverse strand, counting down.
CCATGAAGACTTCCAATGTGTTCTCCACCATCTCAGAAAATATAGATATCATGCATCCTTGGAATGTTGCAGGAGCATTGCAAAGACCAAAGGACATGCGTCTAAAAGCAAATGTACCATAGGGGCAGGTGAAAGTGGTCTTCTCCTGATCTTCCGGGGCGATAGATATTTGGTTGTACCCCGAATATCCATCTAAAAAGCAATAACAACCTCTTCCAGCTAATCTATACAGCATCTGATCCATAAAGGGCATGGGGAAATGATCACGGAGAGTACAGGAGTTTAGCTTCCGGTAATCCATACAGACTCGCCACCCCGTGACAAGTCTTAATGGAATCAACTCATTTTTGTCATTTGCTACCACAGTCATTCCTCCCTTCTTAGGAACACATTGCACTGGGCTTACCCATTTGCTATCAGAAATTGGGCAAACCAGTCCAGCATCGAGCCATTTGATGATCTCTTTCTTCACCACCTCTTGCATTGGCTGATTTAGTCTCCGCTGGTGCTCGGTGGTGGGAGTGCAATTTTCTTCTAGCTGTATCTTATGAGTATATATACCTGGTGGGATGCCAATAATATCTTCAATGGTCTAGCCGATTGCTCTCTTGTGTCTCCTCAGTGTGGATAGTAATGCTTCAACTTGAGATTGCACAAGGTCTGTCGCGATGATTACAGGTAAGGTATCTTTGTCACCCAAAAATGCATACTTCAGATGGCCTGGCAACTCTTTCAACTCTAATACCAACGCTTCCTCAATAGAAGGCTTTGCAGGAGGTGTCGGTCTGTTCGTTAAATCGAGATCCAATTTCTTTGGGGCGTAACCATATGACCCCATTCCAACCACAGCATTTACAATTTCCTCATAATCTCTGACGCCATCATCATCGAAGTTCATCATGACTGCTGCCAATGTCTCTACATCAAGTCTCTCTTCAACAGAAACAATCACATCAGATTCGACAACAACATCAATAACCGAGACGACATTCATGTCCCTCGGTTGCCTCATTGACTTGCACACATTAAACTTTACTACCTCGTCGTTCAACCTGAAAGTCAAATCGTTGCTCTCCATATCTACTAATACTCTTTCGGTTGCCAAGAAGGGTCGTCCCAAAATAATAGGGACTTTAAAGTCTACCTCGCAGTCCAAAATCAAGAAGTCTGCCGGAAATATGAACTTCCCCACCTTCACAAGTACATCATACAAAATACCAGCCGGGAGTTTCACCAATCTGTCAGCCATCAATAATCTCATAGTCGTTGGTTTGGGAGCTCCTAAGCCCAACTGCCGGTAGATGGCTAACGGCATCAAGTTTATGCTAGCCCCCAAGTCACAAAGAGCCTTTGAAAAGTTAAACTCCCCTATCGTGCAAGGAATAGTGAACGCACCCGGGTCTTCTTTCTTTGGGACTAGCGACCTTGATGAAATGGCGCTACAATGGTGGAGGTTGTCTTCCGGTTCAAAACTTACCGACCTCTTCTTTGTGATCAAGTCCTTCATGAACTTGGCATAACCGGGCATTTGTTCAAGTGCATCCACCAGAGGGATGTTTACTGATATCTGTTTTTCATGGTCATGAAGTTCAGGAACTTGCTATCTTCCACTTTCTTCTTCAACTATTATGGGAAAGGAGGTGGTGGCCGAGGCATCATAGTTGGAAGTTTTTCAACTTCCTTGCTTTTATCCGTGAGCACTTGAGTAGCATCTTCTTCCGCATCGGGTTTTTCAACAGACACTTTCACACCCTCATCGACCATATTTTCAGCATCTACTAACTCATCTTTCTCAGCAATGCCACCTTTCTGGGTCTGAATTACACGATGTGATTCCGATAATGTCTTACCGCTTCTGGTGGTGATTGCCATACAATTTCCGTCGTTTCTCGGGTTTTGAATGGTGTCACTCGGCAATGTTCCAGCTTTCCTTTGATTTAGAGACGCCGAGACTTGACTCATTTGTTGCTCTAACTGCTTGATTGAGGTGGAATCAGAATTAACCAACTGACTCAATGATGATAATTTAGATTTCATTTCCTTGACTCCGGAGTCAGTAGATTCTACCTTCAACAACATCTTTGCCATCATATTCTCTAACTTGGACGTCCCTGTATCATTGCTACTTCTTTCTCGGTTACCAGGTGGTACGTACAACCCACCTCTATCAGTTTTATTCATCCAGTTCCCCTGATCACGATCTCTGTAGCCAGCTTTTTTATAGTAGTTGTCTTTCTGATAGTTCCGACCTTGGTTTCCCTGGCCATTGGCCTGGAAACCCCCCAAATAATTTGCCTCCTCATCAGACTCGAACTCTGCTGCTCTACTTTGGGAACCCACAACTTTAACTTTCTCCATGTCTCTTGACAGCAAATGTTTTGTCAATAGGTCCATTTGCGTTTTCAGATGGGCCATATCTTGGTCCCACTCTTCCTCTCTCCTGCGTTGTTCTGCTGACATACCAACTGCATGAGTGCTAGCAACCATCTTTGTGTCCCGTGTATGCCAGGCCCTGTTGGTTTTAGTGAGCCGGTCCAGAATAGTTATGGCATCGATAAAAGTGAGACCCATAAACGCTCCACCTGCTGCATTATCCAGTGTCGGCTTGGTAGCCAAATTTAGTGCCCTGTAAAATGTCTGCATCAGGAATGTGTCGGTCAACTGATGGTTAGGGCATTGTGTCAGCTTCTTCTTGAACCGCAACCACGTCTCATGTAACGCCTCATGAGGTTGTTGTCTGAAATTGCTAATTTCATCCCTCAACTGTATCATCATAGAGGGAGGAAAGAACCTTTCTAGGAAAGCACCTTTCAACTCTCCCCAGGTTGCGATAGAGTCGGGGGTTAGCTCTGTCAACCATAGCGCTGCCTCATCAGATAGAGACAATGGAAACAACCTGAGTCTAATCGCGGTCTGAATTACTCCAGGCAATTCGAACAACTTGCAGATACCCACAAAGTTCATCAGGTGTCGGTTTGGATCATCACCAGCCATACAACGGAACAATCCCTTTAAGGTCAACAGCTGGAGCATTGTGCTAGTTATGTTGAACTTGGCCCTGGGCCCTAGTGGAGGAAGAACAATGGCGCCTGTAGCACCAACTCCGTCTAATGCAGTATCATCCTCTATATCTTCGGCATTCAAGTGATGCTGATCCTGTTGAGCCTGTTGTTCTGCAGCTAGCCTTGTTGCCCCCGTTTGTTGTGCATTCATGGTTTGCCATAGCTTTCTTGCGAGCTCGGGGTCATAGGGTAATATTGGTTCACCCGAGCGTCGGGTACTTGGAATGCACAACTCAGTACCCTGTAAAAAACAAAAACAACAAATAAAAGTAAAATCAGGAAATATGACTAAGAGTCAAATAAACACACCAGACTTAATAAATAACCGTATTCCCCGGCAACGGCGCCAAAATTTGATACGCCCAAATTACAACTCCAATTATGAAGCGTAAGCGGTCGTCGTCAAATATAGAACCCAACAGAGGCTGGGGTCGATCCCACAGGGAATAAGGTGCAAATTAAGTCGTTAGTGAATTAGATGACTAGTAATCAATAGTTTCCGGTAAATAGGGGGTTTGTGTGAACAATATTTGATCAAAACAAATAATAATGTACGATGAATAATCAATATGAGAGTGAACTAGGAAAGTGTTCACCATGGCGTCGTAACAATGTCGACTCAAAGCTTAACCGGGTTCTTTCTATATGCATGTCACGATGTGATTGAATTAATGGTATCATCTAAACGTTTCTCAACCAAATAGACGAATTTCCTTTTCAATTCTCTCGAACTTGAAAAGGTGAGCTTGCTTATTTCAATCCTAAAACATCAAGTAGATTAATCTAGTTACAGCATTAATCATAAGACGAGAGTTGGTAGTCTCGAATCCTCGTAGTTGATAACGCTCAAACTACACCTCAATTTAAGAAGCGTAAGCGATCGTTGTCAAATATATAACCCAACAAGGTTGGGGTCGAATCCCACAGAGAATATGGTGATGATTAAGACTTTAGTGAATTAGTTGACTATTCGTAATCGTTTCCGGTAAATAAAGGGGGGGTTTTGTAATCAACTTGTAAACAAAACAATAACTAACGTATGGGGATAATCAGTAGGAGAGAATGAACTAGGGATTGTGTTCACCATGGCGTTGTAACAATGTCGATTCTAGGCTTAATCGGGTTCTTTCTATATGTGTGTCACGATGTGATTGCGTCAATTGTATCGTCTAAACGCCTCTCGACCAAATAAACAAATTTCCTTTTCTATTCTCTCGACCTCGAAAAGATGTGCTTTTTAGCTTTCAATCCTAACATCAAGTAGTTTAATCCAGTTACGGCATTAATCATTAGACGAGAGTTAGTAGTCTCGAATCCTTGTTGTTAATCAAGTTTTCCCGGTTTTAAATCTCTTTACTCAAGCAAATTAAACCTAGGCATGTTCTAATGTTTGCAACCACTAGAAAACGTGACATAAAGTATGATTAACAACGTGACTACATGTAAATTGAACCCAATGCTACCCGGAATCTAATATTCTCGACGTTTGCCATGGCTCCCACAACCCTAGTTGCGAGAGTTTTAGTTAATCATGCTATAAAGAAAAGAGAAGAGAATTGAATTCATAATAAGGAGAAGAAGTTCTTACAATATAATGAAAACCAATCTTCAATAATCCAAAAACAAGAAAAACCAAGAACTCACGAACACGAATTCAAGAATCCGAAAACGTGTTGTTGCTCTCAAAAAATGACTAAAAACTATTCTAAAACTATTGGGTGTATTCTATTACATAAACCTATCATAGGGTATTTATAGGAGTCAAAGAAACCAAATCCAAAACGGGCTAGGAATCCCCAAAACGCGGGTCACCGACGTAAGCTACTGCCTTAGCGTGACGGTCAGGCTGACAGACCGTCACTGCCTTGACGGACCGTCGCCTGGACCGTCAGCCTTAGGCAGTAGCACTGTCCCTTTGCTGCCTTGGAGTGACGGTCCCAGTGACGGACCGTCACACATGTGACGGGCCGTCACTCAGGCCGTCACACTTAGGCAGATTGCTCTTTTTCGCGTACTTTCTTCCGTTTCCGTGTTTGTTTCCATTTACTACAAATACAACATAAAAACAATCAAAAACAACAATGGTTGCTTGAAAACGTACGATTGTTCTTAGTAAAAAGGAGTCGAAAGTGACGTAAATTAGCGTCACATCAAATGTTCTGCATACACACACAATTGCTATCCTAACAGTCAGTAGATAATACAGAAATCTTGGTGCCCTCACCACAAAGAAGTCCCACACACAAGATTTGGGACTAGGTAAGGCGCTCACACTCACAAATGATTTCAAACAATGCACACGCGATGCCATAAGCTTGCCCCTGCTATTCTATTTCAGTTTTTCAGAAAGCCGCTCAGGATCACTACAGGACTTGTTTTGGCTTGTAATGAGGCTTCGGGTACAGGTAGGATACATTTAGGAGATAGTGACTAAGCCCTCCTTGGAATCACCGACCTACTATTTCACTCAACTTTACTTCGTCCATCTTTATTCACCTTTTTACTCTCTTCTTTCTAGTTACAGGTGCGGCCTCTTTATTTTGACAACTCTTTTCATCTCTTTTTCGTTTTTTGTTCTTTCTTTTCTTAGGCACAACCCCGAAATTTTCATTCTATCCCCAACCAATCTTATCCCTCCTATTTTTCTTATCATTTACCTCTATAGTAGCCACCCTCAACTTAGGCTGATTGCCTGAGTTGAGGTGCACGATGTCCAAGGAAGGACCAGGGCCAAGATAGGGATTCAAAGTTAAAAAGAAACGGTGACAGGTTATTGAAAGAACAGGGTCACTTATGGCTCAAACAAGGATCAAAGGGATTATTTGCATTTGGACGGTCTTAGGCTAAGGGGGCGGCACACAAATAGGGCCTGTGATCCTTTCCTAAGCAACCAACTTCAAGCTTAACAAAATAGACCGGGCAAGTTCTAGATGCATGCACAGAGTAAGAATTTATAACAATACGCTCACACACACTTGGCACCAAGAAACCATACTACTACCAACTATCAAAACATAAGCTCGGCTTTAGCATCATTATTCCAATCACGCCCACACAATGACATTCAAGGATCCAGACAGTCAATTGTTTCAAACATAAGTACAAAATCAACTTTTTCAGAGTCAACTTTCCAAAGAGCCATGCTTGCTATCGACACCAGAAAACAACATAATTTTTTTTTTAAATGACCACCTAAATGTGCCGGTTCTACTAGATAGCACACCGGAGGGAAAAGAAACACGGCAACAAAAACCCTCGGTGGTGAAAGACTCACAGGTATTCCAACACCCTCAACTTAGACTCATGCATTGTCCCTAATGCATACATGTGAAAGCTAAAACTGTGAGAGAAGGGAATACATGTGAAGCCCATAGGACTCAGAGTCTGGCATGATGTTGGAGACCGCCAGGGTCTCCAAAGCAGGAGAAATCGATGGAATAGGTGCCCGCGACATCATCCTGTTAAGCTCCAACTTTCTCTTTTATCGGCTCCTCAGCTAGTCGAGACAACTTCTTTACTCTTTCTAGCTCTCTTTCTTTGCTGGTTCTCTTGCGGTGTTTTCTTTTCCTTGATTTGTTCTCACCGCCTGGCTCTACCAGTTTCTCTTCTTGCGATCGCAACATCATTCTCATAATAGCTAGGGTCTCGACACCACCCTCAATATGCACATCCGTAGGGGCTTCATCAATAACATTGATAACCGAGACCACCCTCATGTCTCTTGGTGGGTTCACCAATTTACACGCATCAAACTTGACCAATTCATTTTTTAATCTGAATGTCAGTTCGTTTCTTTCCATGTCGACCAACACTCTTGCAGTGGCTAACAATGGTCGTCCCAAGATTATGGGAACTTCAAAGTCCACTTCGCAATCCAAGATCACAAAGTCAGCCGGGAATATAAACTTACCAACCTTTACCAGCACATCAGACAATATTCCCACCGGTCGCTTTACTGAACGGTCAGCCATTAGCACCCTCAAGGTAGTTGGTTTGGGCGCTCCCAAACCCAATTGTTTATAGACTGCTAGCGGCATCAAATTGATGCTAGCACCAAGATTACATAAGGCTTTTTCAAAGTTGAATTTCCCAATAGTACAGGGAATAGTAAAAGCACCTGGATCTTCTTTCTTTTCCACTAACGATCTTGAAGAAATAGCACTGCAGTGGTGGAGGTTATCTTCTGGTTCAAAGCTCACTGACCTCTTCTTGGTAATCAAGTCCTTCATGAACTTGGCATATCTGGGCATTTGTTCAAGAGCGTCCACCAGAGGGATGTTTACTGATATCTGTTTTAGCATGGTCATGAAGTTCAGGAACTTGCTATCTTCCACTTTCTTCTTCAACCGTTGTGGGAAAGGAGGTGGTGGCCGAGGCATCATAGTTGGAAGCTTTTCAACTTTCTTGCTTTTATCCGTGAGCCTTTGAGTATCATCCTCTACCACATTTTCATCCGCAACATCACCTTTCTGAGTCTGAATTACCGGATGTGATTCCGATAATGTTTTACCGCTTCTCGTAGTGATCGCCATACAGCTTCCGTCCTTCCTCGGGTTTTGAATGGTGTCACTCGGCAAGGTACCTGTCTTTCTTTGATTTAGAGACGCCGAGATTTGACTCACTTGCTGCTCTAATTGCTTGATCGAGGTGGAATGTGAATCCACTACCTGACTCATTGCTGATAATTCAATCCTCATCTCCTTTACCCCGGCGTCAGTAGATTCCACCTTCAGCAGCATCTTAGCCATCATGTTCTCTAGTTTGGATGTCCTTGTCTCGGTGCTAGCTTTTTCCCGATTACCAGGTGGTACATACAACCCACCTCCATCAGTTTTATTCTTCCAGTTCCCCTGATCGCGGTCTCTGTAGCCAGCTTTTTCATAGTAGTTGTCCCTCTGATAGTTCCGACCTTGGTTTCCCTGACCATTGGCCTGGAAACCACCCAAATAATTTGCCTCCTCATCAGGTTCAAACTCTGCTGCTCTACCTTGGGAACCCACAGCTTTCACTTTCTCAATACCTCCTGACAACAAATGCTTTGTCAGTAGGTCCATTTGCGTCTTCAGATGGGCCATATCTTGGTCTCGCTCTTCCTCCTTCCTGCGCTGCTCTGCTGACATACCAACTGCATAAGTGCTAGCTGCTACCTCCGTATCACGTGTATGCCAGGCCCTGTTGGTTTTGGTGAGCCTGTCCAAAATAGTTGTGGCCTCAATAAAAGTGAGACCCATAAAATGCTCCACCTGCTGCGTTATCCAATGTTGGCTTGGTAGCCGAATTCAGTGCCCTGTAGAGCGTCTGCATCAAAAAATCTTCGGTCAACTGATGGTTTGGGCATTGTGTCAGCTTTTTCTTGAACCGCAACCAAGTCTCATATAACGCCTCATGAGGTTGTTGTCTGAAGTTGCTAATTTCATCCCTCAATTATATCATCCTAGAGGGAGGAAAGAACCTTTCTAGGAAAGCTCCTTTCAACTCTCCCCAGGTTGTGATAGAGTCGGGGGTTAGCTCTGTCAACCATAATGCTGCCTCATCAGACAGAGACAACGGAAATAACCTGAGCCTGATCGCTGTCTGACTTACTCCAGGCAATTCGAACGACTTGCAGATACCCACAAAATTCATCAGGTGTTGGTTTGGATCATCACCAGCAACACCACGGAACACTCCTCTCAAATTCAATAGCTGGATCATTGTGCTAGTAATGTTGAACTTGGCCCCGGGCGCTAGCGGAGGAAGAACAATGGCGCCCGTAGCACCAACTCCATCCAAGTCGATATCCTCATCATTCAAGTGATGTTGATCCTGTTAAGCCTGTTGTTCTGCAGCGAGCCTTGCTGCCTCCAGCTGTTGTACATTCATGGTTTGCCTTAGCGTTCTTGCTAGCTCGGGGTCGTAGGGTAATATTGGTTCACCCGAGCGTCGGGTACTTGGCATGCACAACTATGTACCCTGTAACAAACAAAAACAACAAATAAAAGTAAAAGCAGGAAATATGACTAAAATTCAAATAAACACACCGGACTTAATAAACAACCGTATTCCACGGCAACGACGCCAAAATTTGATAACGCTCAAATTACACCTCAATTTAAGAAGCGTAAGCGGTCGTCATCAAATATAGAATCCAACAGAGGTTGGGGTCGATCCCATAGGGAATAAGGTGCAAATTAAGTCTTTAGTGAATTAGATGACTAATAATCAATAGTTTCCGGTAAATGGGGGGGTTTGTGTGATCAATATTTGAACAAAGCAATTAATAATGTACGAGTTCAACAAGTAATAATAAATATGAGAGTGAACTAGGGAAGTGTTCACCATGGCGTCGTAACAATTTCAACTCAAAGCTTAACCGGGTTCTTTCTATGTGTCTATCACGATGTGATTGAATTAATGGTATCATTTAAACGTTTCTCAACCAAATAGATGAATTTCCTTTTCGATTCTCTCGAACTTGAAAAGGTGAGCTTTCTTATTTCAATCCTAAACATCAAGTAGATTAATCTAGTTACAACATTAATCATAAGACGAGAGTTGGTAGTCTTGAATCCTCGTAGTTAATCAAATTTCCCGATTTTAATCTCTTTGCTCAAGCAAATTAAACCTAGGCATGTTCTAATGTTTGCAACCACTAGAAAACGTTAATAATGAATGATTAACAACGTGACAATATATAAATTGAACCCTACGCTACCCGGAATCTATATTGCTACTTTCGTCATGGCTCCCACAACCCTAGTTGTGGAAAGTTAGTTACTCATGCTATTAGGGAAAGAGAAGAAAATCATATTCATCATAGAAAGAAGAGATTCTTACGATATATGAACACAAGCTTCAATTATCCAAGAACACGAAGCCAAAATCCCAAGAACAATGGAAGAGAAGAAGAAAAACGTATTGTGTCGTGTTTCTCTCTCCAAAACTCGCTCAAAAATATCCTAGAACTATTGGGTAATGAATAAATAAAATAACCCTAACACAGGGTATTTATAGCAGTCCAGGAAATAAATCCAAAAATAGAATTTTTAGAATCCCGCGTCGTACTTGGTGGCCCACCCTGACAGACCGTCACATGAGTGACTGGCCGTCAGGGTGGCCGTCGCCCTTAACCAGTGGAGCTGCCGGACTTGGTGGCACACCTGACGGACCGTCACATGAGTGACTGGTCGTCAGGACGGCCGTCACCCTTAACCAGTGGGGCTGCCAGACTTGGTGGCCTGGGTGACGGCCCACCAAGTGTGTGGTGGCCCGTCATCCCGGCCGTCACTCTTATCCAGAGGGGTTCTTTGATCATATTTTCTTTCGTTTCTATATCTAGCTCCATTTCCTGCAAATATAACAATAAAACATCAAAAACGACAACGGTTGCTTGAAAACTCACGATTATTCTTAGTTAAAGGAGTCAAAAGTGCCGTAGAATGGCGGCACATCACGTCCCCATTACTTGGGGGGCGCTGCATTCATGCCTGCAGGTTATTAGGTAGACGATGGTCCTCGTTGCGTGTGGTTGAGTTCAGCTGATAGTTGATACACTCCGTTCTTTCCAGAGTTGTTGGTTCTAGAGTGTTCTTTGATTTGGTAATGGGTGTGTCGGGGCCCTGTCCCGACTCGTGGTTATTAGCTTTTAATCTTAGAGGCTTGTGGACATCTGTTGTGGGTCTGGTATTCAGTTGCGGCTTGGTCGATCTGGTATCATTCTTTGGTTATATTTGAGTTTGTTTCCGTTGCGTTTCATTTGATTGGCCTGGCCTTAACGGCCCACCCATGTTATTTGGTTCAGTTTCTATTGATTTGCTCGATCGAGTGTAGCACTGGGTGCCAGTCGCGCCTCCTCAAATTTGGGGCGTGACAAAGATGCTAGAGTAGAGAAAAATAAGAAAGGAAAAAAAAGATTTTGATTTGGTTATTGAGAGGAGATTGCGTTACTGATATTTGGGAGCATTAATGGGCAAATATATATATATATATATTATATATATATATATATAGGAAAGAATTTTGAAAGAAAAAACTAGAATGGAATAATTACTAAAGAAGAGCTACCGTAGTTGGAAGCTCTGGACTACTACATTATAGTTTTTACTAAATTAATGTATACCAAAATTAATAAAGTAAGAGATTAATTAAATAATATATAAGGGCAACGTGAGATTGCAATAATTTAATAACGGAAGTTTTAATATGCTACAAGCATGAAAATACTTTATTTGGCTGTGATAAAAATAAAATAATGGTTTCAAACAAATTGCTCAAGATTTATAACAATAATAAAAGCACGGTAAAACGTTTTTAGTTAGCGATTGTTATAATAATAACAATAATAAAAGCACGGTAAAACGTTTTTAGTTAGCGATTTTTATAATAATAGTAAAATAACAGCAGTAAAAAATATGATATTAAATATGAGCGTGATAATAATTCACTAATGAAAATAAAATAAAAATACTTTAATACACATTTATAGAGAAATATAAATAGGATTAATGCAACGTAACAAGAACAATGTCTTTTGACAAAAAAAATTAACTTATTTGATAGAGTCAAAATTAAAGAGAATAAATACATTAGTAAAAATATTTTTTCTAAAATAATAAAATGAAAAGGTGATAACAAAGATAGAGATATTAATAAGAAATTTGCTTTCATCTTACGATAAAAATAGATTTAATAGTTCGATTAATGTATTGATAAAATAGAAGCTCAAAGAGGTTAATTGAAAAAAATGAGGGACAAAATTGGGTGTCAACAATATTGTCATCCCCTAGTTGGATCCATGTGGTTTTTGCTCTTTGCTGAAGGAACAGTTCTGCTAAATATGAGCTCTGTCGGAATTTCATTGCTTTCTCCCTTTTTTTTTTTTTAAAAAAACCTTGCATTGAGGGTGTGACTGAAGGAGTGACTGTACTCTATACAGTTTCTCTCTATCCTCCCTTGCCTCAGCTTCAACATTCCTGTAAGCTTGAGAGTTCAGAATTTTTGGTTCCTTTTTCAATAACTTTAACTTTCTAACCACCTGAAATATTAAGCATCCATCAATAACAATTTTTCACCTTGCTATAACCACCTCCAAGAATCTTGGATGATGAGCCCAAGTGTTACAGTATTGAAATGATCCCCTCTTCTTTTGTCTATCAGCAACCGAAGTAAGCTTAACAAGGCAGTGATCACTTATACCCTCAGGTAAGAAGATTACAGTACAAACATGTATTTGATTTAACTATTCATTATTAATAAAAATCCAATCTATTTTGGAGTAGACTCTTTGCCCCTCCCCCCTTATCACTCCAAGTGTATTTATTCCTCTGATAAGGATGTTCTAGCCGATCACAACTATCAACCCAATCATGGAAGTCAACAATCTCAGCTCAAGTAACAGGATTACCACCAATCCTATCCTCAATATGAAGAATTGAGTTAAAGTCCCCTACCACCAGTCAAGGCTTTGCACAAGAACATAAACTTACCAATGTATCCCATAATCCTTTCCTCTCCTCCTTAGTATTAAAATGCATACACAGTTGTTATCTGGAATTGCAGTTTAAGTGGGATATAGATCACATCACACGTTATTGTTTGAGCGGTAGAATCAACAAGCTGGACCTTATACAAGTTAGGTCTCCAGATCATCACTATTCTCCCATTATAATGAGAATCAAGATTAGTCAATACATTCCATCCTCTAAACATGCTACTAGTAATAGTCTCCACCTTATCCTTCTTTATTTTAGTTTCTAGAAGTACCACAAAGTTGGCATTCTCTTTATTACACAGGAGCTTAACCTCATGCTGCTTATTAGGGGTATTAAGCCCCCTGATATTCCAGCAAAGTAAACTAACCATTCCCTGATGAGGGAGCTTGTAACTCTTCCCCATTTGAAGCAGGCTTCATTCTATCAAACACGACTTTCTCAGCATTCCTTTAGAGCTTCAAAAGTATTATTGTTTGCTACTTAGTGAGGGCTCACTTGCCTTGTCCTGTTACTTCTATTCTGTGGAGTGATCCAAATAGGCTCAGTGCTATTGGTAGGACCATCCTTAGCATGAGACTGACCACTCTGAGTGAGCCCAAAATTTGTTACCATCTCCTTGGATTGATGTGGTGTTTGATTCCTCTTTTCTTGCACACCTTGATCATCTTTAGGAATCTGAACATTAGGAACCACTCATTTTTTAGATTGTTTCTTCCTACAATTGCCTTCAGAATGACCATATTTACTACAGAATTTGCACAAAATAGGCTTCCAATCGTACTGTACCTTTCGTCTTATCAAAATGCCTTTCTCATTTTTGAAAATAACAATATCTGGCAAGCTAGAATCCATATCTACCTCAAGTAACATCCTTGCAAAGTGGAGCCCCAATTTCTTTTCAGTACTTTGATCAACCATCAGAGGCTTCCCCACTAAGCTACCTATTTTGCTTAGTCTCTTTGGGCTCCAATATTTAAAGTCCAATCCAGGGAATTTCACCCAAATAGGAACAGTCAGAAGCTCCTCTCGGGTAAATTCTATGTCATGACACCAAGCCTTCACAATGAAGGATTTGTTATCAAAGTGATAAATGTCTCCTTCTATCACTGCCTTTTTCCCTACAACAGAATCAAACCTTACTAACAGTATCCCATTTCTTAGCATAGAAATTTTGTTTATCCCATACTTAGCCCATAACCTCTGAACAAAGCCCTGCATCACAGTGAAAGGGGGATGGGCTCCCAGAACATAACACACCACCGAGTTTTGCCAATAATCGATTTCCGAACTAATATCCTCCAAGGCAATCTCAACAATATTTGTATCAACATCAGGGGCAACATATTCTAATTTAAATCCAGCATTGGATACCTTAGAGATGTCAAAAGAATCTCAAATTGTAGCCTGCCTAGTTGGAGCTTTCATCTCTTCCTCTTTGACAATATCAGCCTATGATTTAGTCCCTCTGGATGAGGAGCTACTCGAAGCGGCATAAAGCATCTCTATCCATTGCTCATAAGCTTTGTTACTATGGTCTTTATCAATAACTTTTGTTTGCTTAGCTTTCTCTTTGTCCTGTTGCTCAATTCTCTTAGCAGCTGTGAACTCTAGATCTGGACTTGGGTCTGTCAAATTCCCCAAAATTGGAGTTCCATTGTTGTCTGTAATCTTCTCACTTACTGCATAAGAGCTAGAAGCTGGTGATGACTCCATCTCCGAGCCTGACTTCAACTGAGCTGCCGTTACTATTCCATTGGATACAGGAACAGGGACCCTAGTTTTTTCATCACCTTTCTTCTGCGTGAGTGCCTTCCCTTTACCTCGGAGGGCTTGAGCATCTGCCTTCGCCATTATCGCCTTCTGTGAAGGAGCATGCGCCCTCTTCCCCATGGATGGTGCACGTTAGCCAACATGCACCGAGAGAGAGCATGCCCCTAACTCTCATCTCTTTTTTAGTCCTTTTTATAAAGGAGATTTACTTTTATTTTTTGATAAACGGATACTTGATGAGCTTCAAAATAAAAATAATTCATCACCAAATGTAAATATTTGCGCGATTCACTTTACAAACTCACTTATTTAATCCATCTCCGGCCCACTCCCTCGATTCATTCAAAAATAATACACATATTCACAATTTATACCCCTGTCATCTAAATATTTTTTTGGCCTCACAGTGAATAAACTTTTATACATGAAATTTTTGAAGTTTCGATATATATAAGAAAAATCATTTTCTTTCCGCCATCATTTTTTGGTCTAATATTATATTTTAAAATTTATACTTGAAATAATCAGCTAAGCAAGATTACCATGTATAAATGCATGATTTTTTTATATCTGATAAACAGATCATTAATGTCAATGGAAAAATATTTAAAAATAGGTGGAGCAAAGACTTTAAGAAATTTGAATCCATGAGAAGCAGATCATTAAAAAGAGAAGAAAATAAAATAGAAGACTAGAAAAAAGAAGAAGAAAAGAACTTAAATTGGAGAGAACTGAGATGGTTTAAATGGGTGACTGTCAAAAATAAGGGTAAATCAACATAAAAGTTTAATGAGATGGTATATTTGGACCCAAAGTATATCGGGAGGGGTATATTTAGACTAAAAGTATAACGAGGGATACTTAAACTATTTCTAATAGTACGGGGTTATATTTGGACCCAAAGTGTAACGAAAAAGATATATGTAAATCCAAAGTATAGCGAGAGATATATTTAAACCAAATCTAATAGTACAGGGGTATATTTGACCCTTCTCCGTAAAAAATATAACTTCAGCTGTGAAAGTAGAAAAAAACAAGTTTTGCAAATGTCATTCCACTCCTACTCATTATTCAGCACATCTCATCCCATCCCATCCCAACGTTATCATCTATCTCAAATATATTCATGAACAATTCAAATGTGTCTCTCGCTAATGTAGTCGCTTCTCTATGGTATTTGTTGTTGCTTTATTGAATTTTCTTCGCTAATATATTCATGCTGTAACTATGATCGTTATGGATCAGTATCAGAACTCTAGACGTCACGTTAAAATACATTTATACTTTTTAATTATTTAAGGGTACTTTTAGATCTTTTTAATTGCATAAATACATGCTTCAAATTATTATATTGACTACTAAATATGTATAATTTATCCCTACACCACTATTGAAAAATATCAAAAGGTAGGCTACAAAAAATAATATTAGCATATCATGTCTCACAAGAATATATCTCCAAAAAAAATAATTAAAGTAGCAGAATTTTGAATAAAATCATACACAAGTAGCAATTCATCTCCTAAAAAATATTTATTTTAAAATATAAAATAGTTTTAAAAAATTATTAAAAGTAAGAATAAATTTAGAAAAAAATAATTAATATACTTTTAAATTCTGAAAAATTCAGTTATTTTAGATTATTAAGAAGTCCTAATATTCACTTATATTGGACGAGGGAGTATAACTTATACTATAATTAATTTGATTTGATGTGTAATAAGTTATTCAATGAAGCAAACAATAAACAAGAAATCGGTTAATTATTTTTCAAAAAAAATAAATAAATACATTTTCTTTTATTTGTTCTCTTTGCTTTGTGGTCAAAGAAGAGAGCTGCCAACCCCCTCTTTTATTTCTGAAAAAAACCAAAAGACGATCGATCTATCAGTAGCTACGGGGTTCGCTGTTTTGATTCAAAGGTGCACTGCTCTTTACTTTACTGTTGTTGAAAATGGGTAGCAGTATTTCCTGTTAATTTGCCCTCCATTTCTTGAAATGTTATTTGTTGGGTTTCCTTTTATTCTTGTACAAAATTCTACTGAAAATGTTAATTTGCCCTCCATTTCTTGAAATGTTATTTGTTGGGTTTGCTTTTATTCTTGTACAGAAATCTACTGAAAATGTTAATTTGCCCTCCCTTTCTTGAAATGTTATTTGTCTGGGTTTCCTTTTATTCTTGTACAGAAATCTACTTATTGCACTTGCTGTGTATGTCATACGCTCGTTTCTTAGTCCGGAGTAGTTTTGAGTTACTACAACAAACAACATACCCACAAGTGGGATTTTGGGGTGGGTAGAACAACATACCTAGTGTAATCCCCCAAGTGGGATTTGGGGTGGGTAGGATCAGAGGCGTATCTATGGGGCCACAAGCTGTTCACTCCAACTCGCAAAAAATTACATTGTATATATAAAGTAATTTTTTTTATCTCTCTCTATATATATAGCTTTCGAATCCCTTGAACACAAGAGTAAAGGTTGGCTTAGTTCAAGCACTACATTTTTTATTTTTTGAACCCATTAGTGAAAATCATGGATCCGCTACTGGGTTGGATGTACACTGACCTTACCCCCTATGGGGTAGAGAGGTTGTTTCCGATAGACCCTCGGCTCAAAAGAAAAGTTTTCGAAGCAGGATTGCAAGAATTAGCCAACATGTAGTAGATCCAACAAAAAGTATCATATTCTTCGATGCTCCTTGTCAAGGCCTTTTCTCATGCTTGGCATCTTTCCTGGAATATTTACAATGGAAATACACTACAGTTTTAAATCTTTAAATCATGAACTGGTTTACAAGTTATTGTAGGTGATATTATAGTCAACAATTATTGCTCTAAATTTTTCTTAAGTATTAGAGATAGTGAAAAAATCTTACCATTTCTTGAAAAGATCGACAAAAGTTTTATGAGCGCAACCAATTTGAGCAATGCTCACTGCACTTTCAGACAATGTGAGTTTCCAAGCAGCAAGAAAATGTTGTAATGTAGAATCTTTCCATGAATGAATTAAAAGATAGTTCCTTTTTCTATTGTTAAAATATAGTTCCTTTTTTTGGCAACTGACAGAAAATTCCAAGCCCATTTGATCTAGAAATAGGATGAAATTAAGAAATTCCAAAGAATATCATTAAGACATGAAAAAATGCAATAGACCTACTGAAACACAGTAATGTTATTATAGAACTCAGAAACTTCCTGGTGTCATTATACAAAACTTAAGAGTCTAGTGCATGACCGGAAGTAGCTCACTATGCTAATTTTATTTGGTATGTATTGTAATGTCAACTTACTTTTATGACGTTTTTTCTTGTTCTGCATTGGTTTTTATTTTAATGGCAGAAAAAAGTTGATTTAATTCTGCTCTGGTTTCATGCCATGATGGGCTGTTAGTTGAGACTAAACTCTCTAATGTTTGATCAGGTTATCTTGGTGCATGGTCAAGCACTAGTTCGAGGATTGATATGGAAGGTGTCAACGGTAAAAATGTGGGACATCTATTTGAAAATATTAGCAGCTTTTTTCGCCAATGTATATTTTCTGTACTTAGTGTGGGTCCTGTTCCTAGTCACATTGCTTTTGTTATGGACGGAAACCGTAGATATTCTAAGAAACAGAACTTGCTTGATGGGGATGGGCATAAGGCTGGATTTTCAGCTCTTATCAACATGCTAAGATATTGTTACGAGCTTGGTGTAAAATACATAACGGTTTATGCCTTCAGCATTGATAACTTCAAGCGAAAGCCCGAAGAAGTTGTATCGCTAATGAAACTGATGCAGGAAAAGATTGATGAATTAACTAAAGAGGAGAGCATTGTAAACCGCCTTGGGATTAGGATTTACTTTCAAGGAAACCTAAAACTTCTGAGTGACCGTGTCAGGTTAGCAGCTGAGAGGGCTATGGTAAAGACATCAGGTAATTCAAGAGCTGTATTGTCTATTTGTGTTGCCTATTCATCAACAGATGAGATTGTGCATGCTGTTCAAGAATCTTGTGAAGAAAAATGGGATGAGATTAGAAAACATGATACAAATAATGCTGAAGGCAATTTAATCGTACTCAAAGAAAATGGGAAGGACAAGGATAATCACCGTATTGGTGTGACAAATGTTGACAGACATATGTACATGTCAGTTTGTCCTGATCCAGACATTATTATACGGACTTCTGGAGCAACTCGATTAAGCAACTTTCTTTTGTGGCAAAGTGCACACTGTCTTCTTTATTCTCCCGCTGCACTATGGCCTGAGATTGGTTTGAGGCATTTGATTTGGGTAATTTTAGACTTTCAGAGAAACTACTTGTATTTGAAGGAGAAAAAGAAACAGTCATGAAGTATGCATAAAAGTTCTTTAGCAACTTTTAATCCTGTTGTGATTTTGTTTTGCAGCTCCATTTGTTTAATGCAGTTCTCGTCTACTAAATATGTAAGCATGGATTAGGACTGCTCTTTAGTGTTCTTTTCCTGTAGATATAGTCAGCAAATTGTAGAATTATCAAATATGTAGTGGAAGGCTGAAAGAGCTATATTGGATACACCTTGATAGCAAGCCCTGAATGTAGTTTGAACACTGAGATCTGGCCTTGGAAATTGTTGTATCAGTGAGAAGTTATCATGAATCAAATGTTTAACCGTCTTGTA